>JBCEWB010140074.1:0-10962 GCA_039654565.1 Peronia peronii | reverse complement strand
CTGTCTGTCTGTCTGTCTGTCTGTCTGTCTGTCTGTCTGTCTGTCTGTCTGTCTGTCTATCTATCTGTCTATCTATCCATCTATCAGTCTCTATACTGTTTGCCTAGTTTGGGCAATAATGCCTCCTCACTACTTAGTTTTTTCTTTTGATCAAAGAATTGGACATTTCGCCATTCAACAGAGAAATATTGTCACCCATTATACGGCAGAGGAGTGATTGATTGACCGATAGCGTGACTGCTCATTCAGGTGATCGACGAATAAATTGCTGCTTTTGTGTATTATAGCACTAGTAATGATTTATTTTTACCCAATCCCATAGCAGTAAGTAATGCTTTAACCCCTGGGATCAGGGCTTGGTAAGCCTTTCACCTTTCTATGGGTGGTTATCTACAAATGGGATCAGGACCCACAGCCATACCATAAAGGAACATGCTGTGTGGGTTTCGCCTGAGGCATAATGGCAGTGTTTTGCCACCAGTCTCTTACAACACTAGATTTTACCGTTTGAAAAATCATTATAATCATTTACTCTTATACAGTGGTCTGTGTTAGGATGTTCCTGGACAGGTTTTGTGACTGATTCTTTGGACTGATTCTTTAAAATGGCCTGGAGCTCTTTTTCTCTAATACTACATTTTATGTGAATATTGCATGTACATCTTGTTTTCGCAGTGTGTGGGCTTTAAGCAAGGTAATTTCTGTGCCTGTTGTTTTTAATTTTTAGCTGGATGATATGACCTGTTCTCCAGCCACAGGCTGGGTTTCCATGTAAGATTTATATCTGGCATGGAAAAACAAACAAACAAACAAACAAACAAACAACTGATTGTTTCTTGACTTCTTTTTTTTGAAAGTAGGATGGTAACTTCCAACACATGGTTGTTGATATTGTAGTTGTATCTATAGACGAGTGCATAAAAAGCAAATAAGTCAAAATGCAAGTATTTTCCTCCAAATTTGTTTCTCGTTGCCCACATTGTTTCAATTCAGTAAATCGATCGATGCAAAATGAAGCAATATATCCATTTCCTCAAATAATGTCTGAGTAATATTAGATGTTTCCAAATGTTCCTTGTTGGTATTAAAGTTTTCTTCCACCTCCGAGTTGTTCTACCATAGCAGGAAAGAGAAACGTTTGTTCAGCATTGATTTATCGTCGATCAGTGACAAGACGTTGAGAGGTTTGGGACAAAATATCCCCCAATTCAAGTATTTATAATGTCTCACGCCACTTTACCAGCACGAGTTTTGCCGTCAAAATAATAAGATGAACAATTTATTGTGCATTAATTACGAACAAAAGTTGAAGTGAATACTATGTAAAGGTGTAATGATCAAATAAGCTTCTAAGACAGAAGTACATAAAAAGTTTCTGCAGAGTGCTTTTGTTCCTCTTGTGAACTATTTATGTCAAACTGGTCGTTAGTTGATGAGGAACAGCTTCCGACTGTTTATTAAATAGAATTGGGGTAAAACACACAAAGGATAGATTCACTTATGTGAATCTGCAAACCTCCTTCAAGATTGCTTAGATGTAAATGCAAGCTGTACGTAATCTATTTCTTTTTATCGCTGATCTATAATTAAGCGAATGGAGACACCATGACTTCATTTCATCTTTATGTATTTGAAGCATGAGATTATCGAGTCTTAGAGCATTTGCAATTTCGACTTCACGTTATGACATAATATTCTATATTGTCGTCTTCAGTATAAATATGATATCATTGTCGAGAAATGGTGTATCTATTTATTTTGATCATTTAGTTCTGAGACACTATGTCTGATAACGTGGTAGAAGCAGGAATGAATCAGACAATGAAAGACCTGGTGCCATTGTGTCCCATTTGAGTTAGCCTCTCAACCACCTTATACGTTAGGGCCCATGTCTTTGAAAATCGGTGTAATGAAGCAGACACCTTAAGTTCTTGCCCAGAGTGCCCACATAATACTTGACATTTCGAAAAACAGTGTCAGAACCATGTAAGTGGCGACTACAGTTTTAACCCAGGGCTCTGCCATGAAATCAATACTGGTGATCGACTCTTTGACTTACACAGATTATTAACATTAATAACAGAGAATAGGCTAATAGAGCGACGATTTTTTGTTCGGGTTATGACAGGTTAAGCCCTCTCTCTGATTATAACCTTGACTCGACTGAATATGTCATTACTTCATAAAAAGATTACAGGTCTCTCCATTTAACAGGCCGACTAGATCACTGTTCAAAGTTTCCAGAACTGAACAAAACAGATCAGAGAGTACCGTCTTGGATCGGGGTACTCCAGGTTGGAGGTAGGGCGAGCTGCCCAGACATACGATATAAGTGAGAATTGAGAACCAGGGACAGCGACCAGCACTCAGACGGTTGTAGGGGTTTTACAAGTGTGTCCTCTCACCCACTTCTGCCAAGCGTTATGGAGGCCGGGATCATTCATTGAATAGAGGCCCAGGGGTTGTTGTCTTCTATTTAACAATCATAGCCACTTACGATTGTCTGCTTCTGATAGCCAGCATTTTACTCGAGCCACTTCATTATATTCTATCACCCCCCCCCCCCCCCCGATTCCCTTTTCAGCTTTTCAGTCTTAAAAGAAAGTGTCGAGGATAATGAAATAAGAAGCCTAGGATAAACAGTCAACAACAATAATACTCTCCAGCTTCAGATCTTTTTACTTTGGTTTCATTGTCATAGTGATAGAGAAGCCGGGTTATCAAAGTGAGACAGCAAAACTATGCCTGTCTATGACAAACTGTGGCCCTTCTACGTTAACCGTAAAATTCCTTATATTAACGTGTCTGGTCTGGACCATGCGTCATTCTCCAGTAGGCAACTGTCACTAGATCGGGACAACCAATTCTATTGAATTTCACACATACAGCCCACTCCGTCTGGGACCCGACTGCTTCCGTAGGACAATTTCCAGCTCATTTCCTTCAGGAATCCTAGTGGAAGCTGTACACCAGAATGTTTAGGGGCTTCTGGTCAACTCTAATTTTGAAAAGTTATAGAAATGACATCATTGGATAGGACGTGACATCAATGCTAAAGTAAGCACAAATTACATGCGGCAGAGAGAATGTCCGACCTCCAGTAGAGTGACACAAATTAATGAACTCTGTCTCACAATATGCATTTACAGCAATTTATCTGTATTGCACGAGTGAGTTTATAAACAATTCTCAAAAAACACTCGAAATCTAAGTATACAATTTTTATAATGCACTTTTCTGACTACTTTAGGAGGACTATCTCATCTGTATTATATAAGTGATGTGCAATTTTTCTCCATTCTTCGAATGGAAAAATTAAAATTAAAAAAAAAAATGAGAACGCTATGAGCCGTTTTTCATCAATATCCACTATGCATATCGTCAAGTGAAGAATAAGTAAAGTCTCTGACTATGTCAGGCTCAATTATTTCTACATATTAAAACGTTGCACCTATAAATTTAAAGAACGACTGCTTTGTGACTGAATCAGTAGCTCTTGTCATCTCCTTCTAAGATGGTACGTAAGAGCTACTGATTCAGTCACAAAGCAGTCGTTCTTTAAATTTATAGGTGCAACGTTTTAATATGATCTAAGGATCAAGCGTGGGCATCAAGCCTTTGAATACTATGAGATATTCTTCTTTTTTTTATCTCTCTTACGGTTATTAGCATCTCATCCTGTCCGATGCATTTCTCCAATGTCTAATGTCATAAATAATTTTTAGATCATGATGTTCTCTCACAAATTCTTCATTCAGTTATATGTTTGCTGTGAAATCCGCAGATGTGCCTTGAAAAAAAAATTGCTTGCAGCCACAACTTGAGACAACATTAATTTAAACTGCCTGTAATTTTCTAATTTTACTGAGATGACAGTTGTTCTTAGATTTGAAATAGGACCATATGAAACAGGACCTCAGATACGATTTCATATAATGTATTATTATATTAGTATTATTATAGTGATTTTTAACAACAATTTGATAAAAATATTGCGTATTTTCTCCTAAAATTCGTTGCATCTAAATCCATGCCATCTGTTCCTATCGGTTCACCCAAAGCCAGAGATGTGATATCTGGTTCACTTTTCCATTCAGGAAGGCAACATCTGATCATATCTGTGCCTCTAAAATTTGCCGTCTGATCCTATCTGTGCCCCTGGAGGTGAGACATGCCATTTGATTCTATCTATGCAGGTCTCTGTGAAGAACATCAAATATGAAAGACAGAGATTCCCAGAAAAATATTTCGAATACCCCAACTTTTTTTTTTCATCGGGTATTCATTTACATGTAGAGTAATGGATGTATTCAAGCCTTTGAGAATCGGATCAGATTCTGTCATCTTCCAATAAACCTTCTGATAAATATGCCACAAGAGAGTTGAATCAAACATACCCATCCATAATATTCTAATCATTGGAGCTCGAGCACAAAGAGAAAAATGGAATACAAAGACCTCATACAAGAGCATTCACGAAGGCATGGCTTTGTGTATCAATTTCTTCTTATATAGAGGATGTTTCTCTCCTATTTTATTCTCTTACTCCTCTTCTACTGTGTGGTCGTCTGGGAAAATGTTGACAGGTTAAGAAGTTCTTAATGAAGATTGAATGGATGCTTTGGGGCGACCAGACCCTACCAAAATCGTCTATTGTAGCCTTCCTGATTTCCATACTGGACAGAGCTGTCTGAGGTGTTCTTCCCTGATTTTTACTTGATCTATGTTTCTGATGAAGAAACTGAACGTTATGGGACTAGACAGGATCTGTCTGTTGTTGTTGTGTTACTTAATGTTTTTATCATTGACATACTACAGCACTACCAAAGAAAACATTCGGCATTGGCAGTAGACGACGTTTTGGAGGGCACAGGCTTTCATTTACATAAAAGCACATGACGATAATGTGCACCTCCCCTTAACAACTGGTACCACCTTAAAATAGAAAAAAAGGCAAAAGTGAAAGGCATAAATAATAGAGACATACAATTTTAGTCAATAAAATAAACTGTGAAAGTAAAAACATGAATAAAGATCAGGATTGTATTTGATTTTTGGAAAACCCAGACTTGAAAGATCCAAAATACACAAACTTCAGTTATGTAACCCAGCAGTTCAAAAATAAAATGTTAGTCAGTTCTGGGTTACAAGAATATCACTTACACGAGTCTGATGTGCGACATAATGTACCATTCATAAACATCGCTTTTCTACACTGTCATCTGAGACAAGAAGTCATATAATACGTCTTGCAGCCAGTCAAAATGCGAAAAAAGTTCTGAACTATCTTTATTCTAGCCAGAGATATTGAAGTTTAAAGACACAAGGAGGGAGCCCCCAGCAATGACCGAAATTCCGAGAAAATCAAGCTTAAATGAGCGGTCGAACGCATAAATCAACATGCCTACCTCACAAAAAACCCCGATTTATAAATAAATGGAGGGTAATACCGATATTGTCTTGTTCAGAAATGAATGCACTTTCGATTTCTGCAATATAAAAAAAATCGATGTCTGAACACCGTCATCACATTCAAAGCCCGATTTCTTGGCTCTAGCCCCGCGACTTATGCTCATTTCGACTGGCCGCGAGACATATAAAGTGCAGTTTTCACTTCTCGTTTCATCCACCTTGTTTCTCATGATTAGATCTAATATCATTTAGAGATGACTCGGATTCCATTCATGGACGAGTCTTTGAGACAAGTTTTGGATTTCTTTGCAGTCCGTTTCTACAGATTTGGTGTCTGAATATAATAGAATGGTGCAATTCTACTGAGCTTGATAGCAATATGACTGAAAACAACAAGATGCTTTGATCATATTAGAACGCTAAAATCTGAGACTTCTCAGCTGAGTCCAGATGTTTAGTAGATCTTCATTTCATATTTAGTATAGACCATCTCTGGATCTCTTTTCACCTATCATGTTCAACTATGTAAGGCTTTTCAGGAGTCTGTGAAGCGGCTAATTTCGCAATGGCCTATTTGGTCTTATATTTCGTTGAGTATTCCATTTCATTGCCTGTCTTGTGGCATTTCCTAAGGGCGTTGTGCCGGGTCTGGGCATAATGACCTCAATGTCTTTTTCTATTTTTTTTATGTCCATGGGAATCTGTTTGGTTCGATCTCACAAACTGAAGCTGGAGATTATTTATGGTTATCCAATGCATAGAATACATTTTGGGATTCTGCAGAAAAAAAATTGTAATCTGCATATAGTCTCCAGGTTGCTCATACAGATAGGAAGGTTGCCTTTGGATTGGTGTTGCGTATAGGGACGGTGTTGTTTTTCGAAAGGCCGAGTAGCAAAAAAGGAGGGGTGGAAGAAGGGGGGAGGGGGAAACAAGGCGTTAATATGTTAATGTAATAAATTATTTGTACATAACAGTAAGGACACCAGTTTTGCAAAGCAGAAAGAATACTGAAGAGATTGAGTACACAAGTGGCTGCGGGTTTTTCTTTTTTTTTCACTGTCAGATTTCCTTAATAAAGTCGTAAGTGTATTTTCTTTCGAGAGCATGGGTAAAAAAATACATACTACAAGAGGCTCACAAATGGACAATGAGGAATTCCTGAGTTTTGGCGAGACTGGGAACGAAGGCTATGAGTTATTCTTTTCATTTCACAGCGACCAGCCCTTCAAGTCGTTCCAGTCATTTTGTGACGATTCGTTGACACATTATATAATTGATTTCCTCTCTAGATCATTGTTGTTTACTTGGCAAGGTTATAGAGATTCTCTCTCTACTCCCTCCTCCTCCCCGCGCCCCAAACCCGGGGTATATGAGTAGGTTCTCTGCTTTCATCTGATTCTGCAGGCGGTGAAAGCCCGCCGCTGATGGGATGTTTCCAAAGGAATGCGATTCTCAATGTTCCATGGTGACATCTCTTCTCTCTCCTTCCTTTTGTCTTTTTTCCCGCTGTCTTTTCTACTTGATCGGCCTTTTTGTCGTGCAAACGTACCTTACGTATTTGGCACAATGTAGCCGTGGTCGTGCTGATGAACATAAACAAAAATCTCACTGTCTTGTATTACTGCTTTATTCAGGCATAAACATCTACAGATTTCTTTCTGTGATGATTTTGCCGTATGGAACATATAAGTGGCAGAGACACTCAAGAGGCAATATAAGTGTCCTGGCCATTTGATACTGAAATCGGCTTTCATCTCCATTGAGGGAGAATCCTTCCTTAAATTGGAACAGTTGGGGAGAAATGAGGTCAGAAAACAACGACCTGACCCAATAGAGGAGAAGTAATGTCGGAGACTGCTGAAATAAAAGGTGTATTTTTGCTGAAATTGGCGAAAATTTCTAATTCCAAATTGTCCACAACATTCTATTCAATTTTTTTTGTAATATACATAGCGTCACATCTGTCTGCTTCAGCGAGTCTGGTTATTGGGTAATAAAATGCCTGGGCTCAAATTAATATACGAGAAAATGTTACAGGGAGATGAGTACGCAGTGAGGTGACACTAAAAGGAAGATCGCGTTGTACTTGGGCAAAATCGTCTATGATTCAAGTTAAGGAAGAAACTTAAACCCAATACATCCATTGGTATAAAAGCCGGCTTCATAACTCTTTCATTAGTTCTAACCTACCTTCTTTGATCTCCCATTTTAGATGTAAAAGATTTTGGTGCCGCCCCTTTTTTGCATTTCCTGGGTGGCCATCTGGCCATTTTTCTTTTATTCAAATACGGCTGGGATTATTTTCCCCCTCTCCTTTCTCTGTTGTCGTGACCTGTTGCAATGATAATTAGAGCATAGATCAATCCTGTGTGCTTATCGATCTCATTTTCCAGACTTTACAGTGCAAGGTTGACCACGACATTCATGACCTAAGCAGCCTGTCTTGTAGATCCTGATTTACATATTCTTCTACAAAATGGTTGTAAATTCATGACTTTTAACTACAGTAATTTGCGCTTATTTCTTCCACGTTTTGTCTTCACCATTCTTCTTTTTTTATACTTTTAATCAAATTTAAACATTTTCCACCAAGCTGCAGTATATAAAGAAGAGTTGATAAAAAGAAAAACAGGCAGTGTACTTGCATTCCTAGAGGGTGCTTAAATGCAAGTCTCCCAGTCTTATTTTATTAACAGTGATTTACCCCAAGTATTCATGTGAAGTTTCAACAGGATTCGAAATCTAAATGTTTCCACATCGAATTTACCGGTCGTTCTCCAATGAAGCTGCATTGTGCAAATCTCGGTACATGTGGAAATTCATGAGGTAGAACTTTAGCTGATAACTCAGTTGGGGGGGTGGGGGGGGGGGGGGTGGGGGGAATGAGAGAATTAGTCTTAACTACTACATGAAAAAATATATTATGATCATAAAAGATAAGTACCGGTAATGGATTATTACAGCTCGATTGGATTGTAAATTATCTGAAATGAATGATAATTCATGAACTGTTTTTGTTCATTTCACTGTTTCAGATCATTCTACATATATTCGAAAACAGATTCCTCGGTTAAGAAAAGCTGATGTCCCAGACTTTCTGTCAAAGGTATGTTAACACTGATAAAACACATCTAGCAGCAGCCGCCAAAGTACGAGCTCCTTTTTTTTTATGTCTGTTCACAAATACAGAAAATAAAAACAAGCGAAACAAGGGCTCCGGCATCAAATCATAATTATAAAGGGCTATATGGTATGGCAGTGTAAGATGATATCGTCATTAATACAGACATGATTAAAGATATTCCAGAGAGAAAGCAGGACATGAAAATATTATTTTATTAATGCTTTGTAGTTTTTAATGGACAGATCCATCATTAGGTCACTATAAGAATCTTTACATCAGAAAAAAGCCATAATATATAAAACAACATCTGATCACGTCATGTTTATAGAGGCCAAACAACAACGGGAAACAATTGCATTTCTTCAGGTGTCAGGTTCAGGAAGGGAGTCCTATTATTCTGCAATAGTCTGGTCCAGTTTCCGCCTCGCTTCTCCCCCGGTAAAAAAAAAAATTAAAAGGACGCAGGCCAAAGAAATACTTGTTTATCGTAACATGGGGGAATGCGGATTTTCTTAGCCCGTCTATATCAATATTAGCGTAAGATGCAACGCAATTTGGGTCCTTTTTATTGCGGGGTATAAACGGATGTGGCAAACTATTTTGAGTGCAGGAAATTGTTGTTCGCTAGAATTCCATTAATCTACTGAAGGAGAAAATGACCCTCTCCTTGGTGCAATTATTTGCTAAAGTTGCGTAACAATTCAGGGGATGTAATCTTCATATATTCTGGATGGCATCGTCTCTTTGACATGTTTTTATTGCCTCTTCAAAATGATCATTATTGTGCTGTGTTTATTTTGATGTATTGCTTGATCAACGTTGTTACCAAAATGCACCATCTTTAACATTTGATATACAAGGCTGAGGGAGTTTTAACAACAATCATGGTACTTTCTGAGAGCTGGTTAAATAACTAAATTAACTGTTTTCTAGTCAAGCTTTGGTTCAGCTTATTTACATGCAGTATTAATACACATTAATAATAATAGATGGCGCTTTTGATGGCATGCTATTCAGGTGATTATTAACCTGCCTAGAGCGACATTCTATGGTACGAACATTGAGCATTGGAGGCGGTTCTAAACTGCTAACAGTTATTGATGGAAACAAAAACAAAATAAAAAACAAACAAACAAACAATAACAACAACGAATATGTAACGTTGAATGCTCTGCGAAAAAGGCAGATCATTGTGAAATGCTTCAATTAGGCCTGACATGAAAATAAGAGCTCCTACATTGTAACGAAAAATGTTCAACAATAACAAAACGTATGACTGAGAAGTTATAAATGAATCTGAAAAGATATATCATCTGATAGGGTGGAGGACATTGTTCAGGATATTATTACTGAAAAGTGGAAAGCAATAAGATCTCTTCCTAGAGGCATGTAATCTTTATCCCGGAAGGTTATTATATCCAACAAAGTGAAAAAAGAACGACAACAGACAACTGTAAATCGAAGGTAATTCAAGCGAAAACTTAGAATTAAATTATCAGGACATTGCGATATAGACAAATGAAAATCTCTTTTTTTCTGTCAAGCTTTTTTTCTTTCATTCTTTCTTTATAATTCCTTTCCTTCTCTCCTTCTTCTTTCATTCTTCTTTTTTTTCTTTCCTTTCTTTTTTTCTTACATTTTCATTTTTTATCTTTCTTTCTCTCTCGTTTTCTTTCCATCTTTCATTTTTTCTTGTTTTTTTTTTTTTTTTTTTGCTTTCTATCCTCTCGTTCTCTTTTCTTTTTTGATCTCACTCTCTGTCACCCTTTCAGTCTTTCTTCTTTCTGTTTGTCATTCTTTCTGTTTAACTTTCTTATTTCTTCTCTTTTTTCTTTCTATTTATCTTTACCTTTCATTCTTTTCCCATTTAGCGAAGAAAACTAAGTAAGACCGTTAGTCTGGAAATGTAAAAGAAAATAATGAGAAATATGTTCGGTTATTTTGAAATCTGGACCAAGGAAAGGCTGTAATAATATAATAATTATATTGGATGTCGGTTTCTGATTTTTTATATTCATGGGCTTGAACAAACCCCCTCCCCCGCCACCTCGCACTCCCCCCACCGATTCCGCCCATTTTCAAAGGTATAGAAACTACCCACAGTGGAGAGAGAAGGAACAATAATTTAAGGAGGGGGGCGTATAAAAATGGTATCAAAAGGTGGATATGTCCATTCTAACGTGTTTGACTCATGGTCTTTCAACGTTAGGCCTAGTCTACTGTCAACCAGGATTTGGCTCCACCTGGCTGCCACATGCAGTCGCAGATCATTACTATTTGATTATATGTAGGCAAAGAGTGCATAAAACACTTGATTATGATCTCATCTAGCAAAATCATGAACTTCAGTGCCATGGATGGACATTGGATGGCCACTATGAGGCGAAAAAAACTGCTGATCATGCAGATTATCAGTAGCAGGT
>JBCEWB010140063.1:0-10962 GCA_039654565.1 Peronia peronii | reverse complement strand
AAATTGTTAATGTATCTTTGTGCTGTGTATTTTTCATATATTTTTTGTTTCAATTGTTTTCTGCACTGGTAAAATGTTTTTCCGTATGGACAAATAAACTATTCGTTTTCGTATTCGTATTCGTATAACCAACAGCGGACCGATAAGTCCGTACATTATCATTCGCTCATGTCCAGCCTGATATCTCGCTACATGACTCGGATGACGGCTGACCGCGAGAGATAATGGATGGACTGCTATATGACATGCTCATCCACATCCTTCATCAGACAGGCAAGGCGGTGGTCACGGGTACGAAAAATGAAAAACAACAGCAAACAAGAAATGGTGTTTAAAAATGGTGCCGGGAGAACGTACACTGAAATGGAAGGTTCGTTAATGATAGTATTATCTTGTAGTATGTGCCCCCCCAAAAAATGACGGCCCGGAAAGTTGATTAATGGCGCCAGATGATAGATGGAAATTATTATCCACGGCGCGGCTGGTAGATCATATTGCTTTATACTTTTTCTTGGCTTTTATGTTTTAAGAAGTGCACATTTCATGTGTGTTTGTGTGTGTATGTATGTGTATGTGAACGCGGGCGTGTGCGTATGTGTGTGTGGTTATGAAAATCGTGACCGTTAAAAATGAGAAATTTGGTAGATGCTGTCTTTCTTTCTGTCTCTCTTACTCGCTGTCTCTCTCTGTCTCTGACTGTCTGTCTGTCTATCTATTTATCTAGCAAGCTAGCTACCTGGCTAGCCATTTGTCTACCTATCTATCTTTCTATCAGTCTGTCTATCTGTCTGTCTGTTTTTCTGTCTATCTTTTTATCTATTGTCTCATGTGTATTATGTAAATATGTCTACGTGTTCCTCTTTCAATTGTTTTATTAGTCTATTTTCCAGATGCGGCTAATTATAATTTAATGTTCTTAAATCTTCTTCTTCTTCTTTTTTTTTAAAATCAGTCTGTTTACATGTCTGTCTAACAATAGTCTAAGATCATCCACTTGTTCATCTATCCTTGCATATTTCTAACTAAATACGTGGGGACGTCTACAGCCTGGATGTTTACCGACTTGCTTTGCCTATCTATACGGGGACAAGTTATGTATACTCGTAGGTTGCATCAACAAAGCTGCAAGTTTGTTAGCTCTTGTTGATGAGCTCATCACATGTACACTTGATGCCCGTCAGTGGATCGTTGTGATGCCACCACTAGATATATGAGTGTGCCTGAGTGTGCGCTTGCTTCAAAACGAATAACTCGACTCATCCTGCGTTATCAGATGATGTCATTTTTTTAGCTCCTACCCCACGCATTCCTCTTCTATGTCTTCCATGTCCAGTACATGCGCTTTTAGCCCTTGCCTTATTTCCACGCCTTATCAGTCGCATTCGCGTAATTCTTACCTATCGGCCAGGATATTGCCCTTGTGTCAGAGAAAATGGAAAGATTTATCAGTATACGAAGATCCACACGCGATAGTTAACAGATAGTAAATATCTGATAGAGAGGGAACAAAGAGTAGGTTGGTAAATGAGTATTCATATGTAATTACTGCCTGAATTCCCACAGATCAATCAAGTTGGTGGTGTTGTAAAAAGTTGCACGAAAGATGGAATCCCATCAACATAATGACATGTGAAATAAATAGACTATGTCATGAACAAAAGTGACCCATGTAAACTGTCGGATTTATTGTCGTAACACGTTGCAAAAAACGCTGTTGCTTTTTACTCACAAATGTGAACGGACAAGGAAGGATGAGATAGCACATGTCAGCTTTGCAATAAAAAAGAAAAAAAAAGAAAAACGTTAGAGCAATATTTTGTCTAAAGTCCAAACATTGCATACTGTAAGACAGGTTAGACAAGCTCACGTGGCAAATGAAGACTGATTGTGGAAGAAATGCAGTAGTTCCTTACTAAACATTAAACTATATATATGAATGTGTGAGCCTCAGTCGCAAACCCCGAGACGGTTTTCTCAGTGACCAGTAAAATATCGTTTGCTTACATCTAAAATAATACTGAAGGTCATTATGTTTACAACATGGAACACATGGGGCCAGGGATTATTGTTATTATGTTTGTCTGCCAGTGATGATGAGGACCAGGTCTGTTGATCAAAGTAATCCACTGTGATGGTAATGTAAAACGACAGAAGGTCAATGGGAACATCAAGATCCTGAAACCCGTTTCTAATATTTTTCCTTCTTTCTATAAGAATTAGGTTATTGCTTTTTTTCTCATTGCATTTTCTTTCTTCTGGCCCCTCCTAATATCGTGGACTCCAAGAATTCCATGGTCAGTTTTTATCTTCCTTCCGGTCGTCCCTTTCAATTACATTCCTTATTTCGTCTCGCAGCCGTTTTTTTCTTTTAATAAGCGTTCATTGGCGATGCATTGCTCTGTTGCCTGTGTACGCCAACTCTGGCTTAATATTTACAGTCGTTGTGACAACGTCACGCTTCGCGGTTTAGATATTATACTCCCAAAAAATATGTTTCTTTTACATTAACATGTCGGCGGGAGGTCACGATCATATCTCTCAACTGGCACGCGACCCCACCGATCGGCGTCTTCCAACTACAAAAAGCCGAATACATTTTTAACCATTTCTCTTTCATTACCTCTCTACAACAACAACAATAGAAAAAAAAAAGTGTAATACATGTATTAGAAGGGAGCCCACGGCCTTCGTGGGAGATTTTTTAAAGTATAACCCTGTGACTTAAAGTGTATGGCAAAGCGTGCGCACCTCATGCTGATATTTTGGTGATTAAACTGAATGTTTAATGAACTCAAAGAAAACGTGTTTTGAACGCGTCATACTATTGAACGCACAATTCGGATCAAGCACCCTCGCGAGTTTATTATTCAATTATTGTCGCATTTTTAGAATAACGTCAAAGATAATAAGCTTTTTCCGGGATTATGTACAAAGAAACACAGATCCATATGCAACAATGTTGTATGCCAAATTTGATATGGATCTATTCAGCAGTTTTCCAGTCCATAAGCCTATTGTGGGTTTTGTTGCAGATTTACAGTATAGATAGGGACACCTCGCTGTAGTGAATCTTTGCCACGGAGAACCATATACCGGTAACTAATTGAGACTGAACATTATAGTAATGGCTGAAATCTGATTTATGACGGAAAATCATTCGGAGTCTCCATTCTCCTAAATCTTTTGCATACCATAACATATACAAGCAAAGAAATCAGTGATATCATTTCAGGTCTTCTAACTTTGACAACAGCAATTTTTGTTTTCTGCAAGAACACATCCATTATCTCAGCAAAGTCGAGATTTGGCTTTCAATTGCTGACGGAGGTCACAGATTTAAGTGCAAGAAACAAGGGTGATAGACTTGAACTTCTCTAACAGCTCAGGTGAGGTTAGATATGAAAATAAGTAGCTTCATACGCTGCGAAATAGATAATAGGATTCCAAAAGGATTTTTGTTGTTGTTGTTGTTATTGTTGTTTGTCTAATTGTCATGTAAAAATGTTGAGGGTCGCCATTTACTTCTTGCTGTTTTTGTTGTTACTGTTGTTGTTGTCCCAACATAGCGATGTAATTTTTTTTGTTCTTGTACCCCGTCCATCCTCCTATCCTAAACTCCACAATCTGTCTTCTTCCCTTGCCCAGATAAAGATCTTGATGTCTGACATGCCAGTGTATTTTATTACTGTTGACAGCAGGCACAATTTTGGCTTGTGGAGACATTGACACAGCAGAAGGCCGATTGCAAGTCAAATAAGAAAATTTTATTTTTTCGGCTGTGGAAGGCGGAGGGAGCGAGACTGGCGGATTGATAATTTGATTGTTGAAATAAAAGACAGACAAAAGAGAAATTCAGAAAAAGGAGGTGTGTAATTGAGCAGATCGAAATTAATGTGGATGAACAGGAAAATAGCGGACAAAGAAACAGACAGAACGATGCGTTTTAAACAATATCCAGAAAATAGCTGATGGGAAACAGAAGAAAGAATAGAAAAAAAAAAAAAAAAAAAAAAAGCGGCCAGTAGGAAAGAGAGAGAGAAAGAGAGAGAGTAAGAGGGACGGAGAGAGAGAATGAAATAGGAGGATTCCTCGGGCAAGAGTGAGAGAATCCGACACACAGAGGAATAGACACAGGCTGACAGACTTTGTTCTGATTTTGTGTGTTTATGTCTTTTTTTTTTTTAGGTATAATGTCTCAGACGGCTGTGCCAGAGAATCTTTCTAAATAAAACAAAACAAAACAAAAATAACAACACATATCGCTTGACAGAATACCGAATGGTATCTGGTACCGGTATTTCATAAGTCATGCCACTTTCTGATACGTCCAGAACATATAAGTCACTATTCTTTTTTCATTCATTTATGAAAGCCAGACAGAAAATAAATGGTCCCTTTTATGTGTAAAAACGACAAAGAGGTTTATTACCGGGGAAAAATAAAGGCCTCTGCTATTTTTCACAGCTTCCACTTGGGCGGCCATCATGTCAAATCTTCCTGTATGTGTAAGCAAATCCTGTTTTCCTGCCTTTGTTGATACTACTACCAGATGTTCCCCATTGTCTCCCTTCGTCAGTCTAAAAGAAAAAAAAAAAACGAAAACAATAGCAAAACTGAGACATAGCTCTGACACAGGGTGGGATCTGGAGACAAAGACCTAACTAAGCTTCTAGCCAACCAGTGATTGCCCTGGTGTATGCCACACCAATAATCGAATATCAAACAAAAGTAATTTTTCAATAGGCGTGAGCTTCCAGCTGGTATCATAATGAACGACATTTCTTTAATGGTTAATGTTGAGAATCAATGTTGAGATATTGTAACCGTCGCCTTTATCTTCATTTTTTTAAAAATAGCAGTGTGTGTGTGAGTGCGTATGTGTGTTTCAGTAACATTACACGCTACATTTATTCTCTAAGGACACGAACATTATAAATGATACATGTCTTCGGCTGCTGGAGTCCGACAGGATGATGGCCATTAGTGGACTCCGCGTATACTTTCTGTTTGACATTATCGTAAGCCTTGTGGGAGGATACAGTTACTCCCAAACTGATTCATGGGTAGGCTTTGACGATTTCAATATGAGAATATCCAGAAAATACAGTGTTGTATTACGGGTATGGACTACTCAGTTAAAATACAATGTTGTCCATTCAGGATGTTACTACATAATAAAACAGTGAGATAGTCTGTAATTTCATAATAACCCGACGTTCTCTCTCATGGAAAACGTCTCTACCGTTTCCATGATGTATTTTTGTTAATGTTATCATTTCCGCCAATGTCTAGCTCTTATCATGCAGCAAGTCTTGCATAATATTGCTTTGCTATATGATTTTCTTTCTTCAGTTCATCTTTCTTATTGTCAGATTATGCTTTGTATATCTTTCCCTCTTCCTCGCTCTCAGCTTTACATTGACATGCTGTTTCTGGTTAATATTTATTAATAAAGAAAAGCTCAACTTTCATTTCGTCTCCTTGTATCATTGCTCTGTTTCCATGGAGGAATTGCCAACCACAGCAAAGGTAGTACTACACCAATTCCACAAATACAAATCCTTAAACGACAAGTTCCTAATGTCATATCGAGTTGCCACCAGTGATGATTTTTTTTTTTTTCATAAATTGAATGAAAGACTTCGTTGCCTAATTTGCAACAAGCGCTGATCGTGGACCGGGAAATCCCGAAACAGAAATAACAGAAAAGCTGGCCCTATTTATTCATTTCCTTGTCTTCCCTGTTTTGCTCTGCCTTTTCTATAATTGACATAAAAACTGGAAATTGCGAGGAAAGCGCCAAGATTTTTCCCTCCGCTAGCCCTTCGGGAATTTATCACTGTTTCTGTTCTCCTTGTTTTGTTTTGAGACGTGCGTTGGCTTATCTTTTCTCCTGTCGTTGTCATCGACCCTGTTACCTGCATTCTCTTCTTTCTATTTAACCTGTGGTTCCTCATGATTTCTTCATTCTTTTTTCTTTTTTTTTTTTTTTTACCTCATTGGTCTAGCGGCATCTGGGAGATTGCTCCACTACACCTCAAGAGATTCGTGTAATGGGGTCTTGGAAAATTTATCGTCGAATGTAGAAACGTTGTTGCACCCCGTGGTTTCCGGGTGAGACCTGCGCTCTGTGCATAATTTCCCATAGCGTAGCTTATTCACGGCACATAGCAACTTCTAGGAGTGAGTTCAGGCAGTGTGAGTGGGTTTTGCCCTTGGTTTATGCGTTACTGTTGCACGAGCGCTGGTGGACTGGCAGCGCCGTTCTCCATTTTCAAATGTCAAGGGAACTTTATCGCGTGCAATTTCCTCACGGGATCGTCTACCCTGCCTGGTTGCTTTTTTTTAAAAGCTCATTTGGCCAGGCAGACACCGACCTATCTGACCGCATTTAGATAGGCATAGAGGCTAGTTATGCAATAAGAAAATGCCCGCTTCATCAGATTTCAGTGTACATACATATATAACCTGAGTATATTCGTGTTGGTTTACTCACTTACATAAAGGCAGAAAAGATGACAATGGAATTGTTATAACTATTTGTATTATTTTTTATATAGTAGAATTATCAGTGTGTTATAAATGCAATAATAGTACCATAACTGATTGCCTGTTACACCTTGGTCATACACTTCTTTCATTTAATCTTTACGTTCAGTGCAACCTCGACACTGCACATCATATAATATAATCCTGTAGGTTTTCTCTCTTGCTGTTATTTGCACACTTTTCGCTTGGTGTTTTAGTTCCATAAGGAAATTTGATCTATATTTTCATGAAGGTGATGAGAACATCGGACGAGAATTTTTTTGTTTTCAAAATTTGTGTATCTGGAAAACCAGCAAAAGAAGGAAATCGGCATTGTCGCTTAATACTTCCATCTTAAATCATTGGACCTTCTTGTTTTGGAAATCTGGTGTCTGATCTCAGGAGATACCACTGGAATTTTTTTTTCTTGGTCCATTCTTTCCAATACTGCTAGGAAACCTCATCTTTTCTAAAACTGGAATTGCAATCCTGAAAAGACTGAAAATCTCTTAAGCATAGACGTAATCGTGAAGACACAATTTTGTTCTATAATTTCATTTAAGGAGAACAAATTACAAGAGATAATATCACATGTATACGTTTTTGACTCTGGAGAGGAAAGGGAGGACGTGATTACAAACAGTGGGCAATGGATCAACTCAGAAGCATTGTACGATGGGAATGATAGTAAAACAGCAGAGAGAGAGAGAGAGAGAGAGAGAGAGAGAGAGAGAGAGAGAGAGAAAGAGAGACGTCAGAGGGGAGAAAGAATGAGAGATAAAAGAAGATGAGGATAAAAGAGGATAAAAGAAGATCGTCAGAGAAAAAAAGGAAGATGTGGAATGGTTCAAATTCAAACAGAGCCACCAAAGTGCATTTAGCTGCTATATTATCTGATGTCATATAATAAATGCTGAACAGGACGGAAACCTTTTCAAAGAGGGATCTAATAACACTGGCTCATGTCATGAACTAACGTAATATATGCAGTGAATAATCTGATGCCATTTAAAAGATGCATGACCTCCTAAAAAAATGCAACACACACACATACACACACATTCTGGGATAAAAATGATAGCATTATTTAATTAATCATTTACACGCTTCTCACCCGCTCGTGAGTAATTCAATGGAAAAGTGAGACAAAACACGATGATGCCTCTACCACTTAAGATGCTTTCCCATTTACATTTCATTTTCTGCATAAATATATTATGCAGCCCCCTTTTTTCCCCGGACATAGCGACATAACATTGTGGGTTTTGTTGTTGTTTTTGTTGCTGTTGTTGTTTGTTTGTTTGTTTGTGTTTCATATCAGTGTCTGGGATTGTGGCTCTTAACCAGATTAAACTCCGTCAAAAATGAGCGAACGTCCCCTATTGATTGGTACCTTCCCATTTATTCATTTACACTGCCGCCCTGCCAGATTTCCATTATCACTCCAGTGGTCTAGCCCAGTATTAATCTAAGGCACTAGTATTATATTGTGCCGGGTTTGTCTTCGACTTCAATCAATAGATTGGTACTGCGACACTGGGAAGTAAGGTTACTTTTCTGCCTTGACCTCCCCA
Organism: Peronia peronii; assembly: GCA_039654565.1. NCBI lineage: Eukaryota > Metazoa > Mollusca > Gastropoda > Systellommatophora > Onchidiidae > Peronia > Peronia peronii. The sequence goes on along the minus strand of JBCEWB010140063.1, from coordinate 2,860 downwards.
GGGAAGTGGAGTCCGGTGACGAGCGTGAAAGTGTCAGGTCTGGTATTGCTCTCTCGGCACGCCATTCGGAGCCAGACCTACAGAACTGGTGGCTAGATTTCACGCTGCATAATTTCTTTGTGTGATGACCTGTTGCTAATATCTCATGTCTCACGTGGCATGCTCTCTTCTTTCTCTCTCTCAGGAATACGTTTTTCTTTGTTTCTATCGTCATCTCATGAAAAAGGGTGGTTCTGACTTTCTCACTGATAATTTTCATATTGCGATTTAAATACGATCTGTCTCACCAAAAAATTCAATGAAGGCCGTATATTCCACATATTTTTATGTCACATGCTAATGCCACTCATCACTCAATAAACTATTCTAATATTTGCTTGAAAACAGCATTACAGAAGCAATCACTAAAGCTCTTCTTTATACAGCAAGTCTGTCATAAGTGTACATGAATATACACCCGCTTTCTTGTTTTCGATGAAAACGTTCAATTAAGTATAATTAGATAAAATTAAGGGAATTATTATAACACCTGCGCCATAGGCTGATCTAAACGCCTTTTCAACAATGCACAGTGGTAATGCGAATGGTTTATTGACATTATATTTGAACGAAAGGATGGTCTTTATATACGCTGTGACATTTACCAGCCTGAACAATCTGGAAGGAAGACTTCTGCCGTCTCGGTTTTATTATACCTACCTACACCCCACAGCCACCAAAGGGAGTTTTATACGTCACTCTTGTTGGAAAAAAAATGTTTCAAATTTGAAAAACTGCCTCTATATTTAGACAAATTAGCAGACTGTTGGTGAAACTGCCTTTAATCTCTTAAGCTCTACTATCGATGCGTTTTTTTTCAACAAGCATCATCTCTTTAAAAAAAAAAGTTAAACCACAGCTGTGTTCAAATTTAACAGCTCCACATGCTAGTTGGCCAAAGCTGCCACTATTTTGTTCTGAACGCTAAATAATTTAAACTCCAAGCAGGTAGAACACCTGCGCTGGGCAATAGCGCTACTACATCCCATTCTCCTTCGGAGGAAGGCTTGCTCACAACCATAGATCGTACAGTATGGCTATTGGTGTGTTGCTCAGCTGGCAAGAGAAGACGAGAGGATTTTGACTCTAAGAGGCTAGAAAGCTATCAATACTCTGCATGAGTTGAATAATAGATGCCCAACAAGCTGTTCTTCTTTGGAGACTCCATCTTAATTGTAAATTATAACCATGGTATTCTTGTGCATCTCATAAATCCTAAGGCAGGTGTAAAATAATAAAATCAACATTTTCATGCCCCAGCAGCATTATTGCAATTCGAGTTTAAACGTTAAAAATTTAAGTCGCATACAGCTATATAGCATATATAGCAAGCAATAGTAAACAAACCTTTTGTATTGCTCTGAATAAAGCCTGACTACATTATAGAGGAATAAACAGATGTGATCTCAGGTGGTAAGTGGAAGAAGATGCTCTTGGCAACAGAGATCAACTTGATTCTTCACAACGTCCATCATTTCTGCTTTGTTTAGTCAACTAATATTCCAATCCAACTAGATCATGCTATTCACAATATTATTCTTTAGCTATATATGATTATACACCAATTTGTAAGACATAAAGACGATCTGAAAAGCAAATAACTTTAAAAAAGAATAATAAAAATAAAACAAAAAAAAATAAACAAGAACAACATCAAACAAACAATCAATCAATCAAACAAACAAACAAACAAACAAACAAACAATCAAACAAACAAACATAATAATAATAATGCCATCGTGTAGATTTTTTTTGGACATTTACTGTCTCAGGAGATGTATTTATCTCCCAAGAATACTTTGTGCTGGAACATCCGAGATGAAGGAAGGGGAACCATTTCATCTTTGAACGTACCGCCGATATATTCAAATTTGCCTATTTTAACTGGCCTATTTATTCTATGCCATATGAATATTCCTCACGATTCCATCATTTGATTCCATCCGCTGATTTAAAAACAAAAAACAAAAAAACTCTTTCTAAGTCCGGTAAAAAGACGCTTGTAAACAAAAATATTTTTCTCCAAGGACACTTTTTGTCGACATCCAGAATGCACCATCAGCTTAAAAATATGCGAATTTTCTCTTCTGCCATCTGTACTTTACATTCTTTTCTTATCACAGTATTATTTTCTTATCAGTTTTTCCCCCAGTCTTGTGTCATTCATTCTTGTTTTTTTTTCTTTTTTTTTTTTTTTTTTTAGATATTTTTCAAATTCTTTTTATAATAAAAAATTATTCCTCCAAATGTTTTCGTGTTGGCCTCAGCTCATGAGAAAACTATATTTCCCGAAGTAGAAAAATCAGCCTGGGCATACAGTGCTGAGTTACAACAAGAGCACTATGAAATTTCCTTTGTCGTCTTCTCATCAATCAACACTGTGAGTTTTTTTTTTATTAATCCTAATGTTTGTGCCATTTTTTTTTCTTTCGTGCTGTGATCATGTAGGTGGATGAATCTGTCAGTCTTCGTGTATTATCGTTGAATCAAAGAATGTAAAAATTTATTGAACATTACAAAAACAAAAATGAATAAACAACAAAATTTAATGATGGACCATTATTTAATAGAAATATAAGAAATATTTTTGAAACAATGACATTATTTTGTCAAGGCGAGAATATTATTATAAATTTGGTGCACTTGTTTTATACGAAATTATGTAATGGCGTTTTGGCTGCCTCGATTTTTCTGTCCCTCTAAATATTTACAAATTTGTTGCAAAAGGTATTAACTTTTGTATACCTCTGTTTATCTATCTATCTATCTATCTATCTATCTATCTATCTATCTATCTATCTATCTATCTATCTATCTATCT
>JBCEWB010140041.1:0-10964 GCA_039654565.1 Peronia peronii | reverse complement strand
GAATCACAGGAAAGGAAAACGAATATTGAAAGAGGAACAATATGTTAAAATGAGTGACTGGAAGAAATGGAGGAAGGAAAACTAAAAGTGCGACCAAAAAAAAAAAAAAAATTAAAAACTTGAGAGGACAAACTGAACATGATGTTACAAAGTTTCCTAATGGGGGGCTAATGGGAGGAAACAGGGGGGGGGGGGGCCTTTCTCCCCTTTTCATAACATTTTTTTTCTTACGGAACTCAGAGTAATGTCAGAGGGTCAAGGGAGGTTGGAGGATTGGGAGGGGAGGGGGGGCAGAGGATAAGAGATGAACAATCTGCCAGATGGCAACTGACATCATTAACTTAAAATTTAATTATGTCCTATGAATGTAACTTTTTTTCGCAACATGAGAAACGCATGGGTCATTATGACCGAATCATTCCATTCCTTTTTGTAGAATTTCATTCTATACAAAATGTACAGGTTGGTGCCAGCAGGAAATAGTCTTAAAATTTAATTTCAAGAAATGAAGGTACAGCTAGAGGATGTCGTTATGATGCCAAAAAGAAAGATGATCAGGATAGGAAGATTGTCCCTCATGAAAAGAGAGACAAAAAGAAAAAAGCAACAATACAATAACACAAAACGGTGACAGATGCTTTAACTGTCAATAATCAGTCACAAAAATATATCGTGACTGAGTTGTAAACTTACCTAGTGTTAGCAATCAAAGACTCATATCCAACATGAAATTGATACTTGATAGAAATACGACCAGTCTAGCACTGTGACACTGAATAACCTACTAGCCAGCTCTCTGCTATCCACGAAGTCAACTGGCAGCAGCTGTACACTGTGATTACGAACGAACTGGATCTAACAAGCCAGCAATGCCGCACAAGTCTCCTCGCTGCGAAAGCGTGGGCCCTCACAGCGAGGGATGGGAGACGAAAAACCAGGCAGGCTCGGCTAGTAAGGCTAGCTGGCTACGGACCGACACAACCATTACAACAACCGACCTGTCGTGCGCCATGCGTGGCACAATTTTCTTCCCCTTTTTTTCAGTGGGCTTGGCTGGCGCTTATCGTAACAGAGAGCGATGAAAGAATAGCGGGATAAAGAGTGAAGTAGAGGAGGGGGTTAGGGGACTGAATAGGGGAGGATATTTTTACTACGGACAGGTCCATTGAAAACTGGACAGAGTCCCCAGAACTGGACGATCAAGATTGGAGCTGGTGGTTGATCAGAGGGAATGGATTGGGACTAGCTAAGTGATGCATATGGTTAAATATCCTATATGGTACAGCCTTGTGAGGCACGCCGAAAGGGACCGAAGTCTAAAACAGAAAAAAAAAAAATAGATGGTTAAAGAAAGGGCATGTTGAAGGAGCGGACAAGGCATAGGAAAAAGCTTTTCTTTCGCCATGTCTGGCCTCAGAATGTGGACTTGGTATTGTGCGTGACGGGGTTGACTGGTTGGTAAAAACTTTTTTATTTATTTCAAACTTAAATTTATGTCTCCATTATGCCGGGTTCTATGTCTTTTATTAACCAAACTAGATCTTGTAAATTATAGCATGAGTATCGTCAGAACTGAATATATATTTTGCACTAAATAACTACTATCCCGTAGTTTGTTCACTGCAAAAGACTGTTGATAATGGTAACTTCGATGAAATCAGGAAAGAGAAGAAGGAGAAAAAAAAACAATTAGGAAATGTAAAATATGTGAGGAACATCGCTTTTCAAAAAAAGCTGCATTATCAAAAGAAATCTCTGAAACAATGCAATAATCATGCCTTTGCGGATCAAGAGATCAACAGTCCTCACTCGATGCCACCCAGGATTTTGCCATGAACGCAGGGGGGGGGGATAAAAGAACCCCATAGGAAGTGAATGAGATGAAAAGAAAGAGGGGACAGTGAGATGATGAAAAGAGGAGAAAGATATGCAAACAGACGGAAAATGCAAAGTAGGAAAGAACACAAAGGAGCTGGTATGTGGAAATTGGAGAGGAAAGAGAGGCAGAGGAAGGCAAACAAGAAAAAAGGAAAGATAGAGAGAGTAGAGGTTCTCTGAAAAAAAAGAAGAAGCCGCCAACCAGAGCATACACATTCACATACAAAAACACACACACATACATACAAACTCACACACAAACACACATAATAACGATAGAACCGCTGTTACTGTTTGAGAGAACGTGTATTAAGATTTGAGAAGAACGGGAAAAGGAGAGAGAGAGAAGGCAAAATCAAGACAAATCAGAGAAAGAGAGCAGAAGAAAGAAAAAAAAGAAAAGGGAAGAAAGAAAGATAGCAAGAACAAGAGGGAGAACGAAAGAAAGAAATAAATAAAAACAGAGGAAAAGAAAGAGAGAGAAAAAAGAGATAGAGAAAAAAAGAACTAACAGAAGGAAGGAGAAAGAAAGAAAAAAGAAAGAAAGAACCAACGATTGAAGAAAGAAAAAAAGAAAAAGTAAACAAACAAAGAGTGAAAAGCCAGAGCACACAACACTGACAACTGTGCCGCTGATTATCCTAGTCAAATCTTTATAAATCCGTCAAGACAGTTCTAACTTACGTATAGGTTTATCTCGGAGCATGCATCAACAAACTCAAACACAGATGCAGAGATTGGTGAGAACTGTTTGTACATCTATATATTGTTTACATTTTTTAATGCTATATAAGTCCCTGATATGGTTGGTCTATAATTGATCTGTTGATATTATGCATTATCACTTTATTCCCCACCTATCACATCCCCACGAACACAGATGCAGATAATGTTGAGACCTCTTTCTACATCAAATACACATGTAATTTTTAAATACCATATCCAATATGTCCCTGATGTGGTTGCACTCGCGCCTTACCCAAAAGCTTGAGGCCTACGCGACCCCAACTATCAGCAGTTCGATATACATCTCATTTTCTGCAATGCAAAGGAACAGAAACACTGAAATTTCAAAAAAAAAAAAATATGTAAGCTCATAAAAAAGTGTAACTGATGAGTTGAAATTAACGTTGTCCAAAGCCACGTCTAGCAAGGCTACGCGACCTCCCTGCCAAGGCTTCGCGACCTCCACCCACCTGCCGGGAACCCCCTGCTGTAGATGGTTTAGGCGTACAAACATCATTCGCCATAATTATAATTTTATACATTTCATCTCTATATTCTCTGACCTAGAAACATTTTGGGGCTTCAAGTAAAAACTGTTTAAATTAATCAAACTAAGAGAGCATTGTGATCAAACGACTAGGTTACCGCTTTTCTGAAAACGTGTCCTATGGCGGTTAGGAAATAACAATGATAATAGCAATACTAATAGTAATAATAATAATACATTGTAATGATAAATGGCGATATATATAGCTTACAGAGCACCACTCTTTTAAGAGCTCGCAGAATTTTATAGAATCAAGATGTTCGTGCAACCGTTCCATACACATAGAATATGTGTCAGTGCAAACAGGGAGCAGGGGCATCTACAAAATCATAATATGGAATACAAAGTATTTCAGCTCCTGTTTCAGCATAATATTGTGCAACGGTTTCCTGGCTTTGCCAAATAGGTTAAAGAGAAAACAAACTAACAAAAGATCTTTAGATGCATCTTACACCCATAAGGACCCTTCGTGACAATTTAAACATTTCAAGAGTAGGCCCTGGCGCAACTAACTGTTCGGACAAAATTTACAATTTAATTCAACATCTGCCCACACTTCTTACTATTACCATACAGATCCACCTAATAAAAACGGAGATAATCCCAGACTTCAGATATAGGGGCAACAAATAAAAGATATACATGTACATATAAATGTAAGATAAAGTTGAGAAATACAATAAACATAAATATACTTAAAACAAACACATAAACAAACAACGAATTTAATGCGACGTGAAGGCGATAGAAAGGGAAATTGGCTCCTGCAATGCAAGTGAAGAAATTAAAGGAACTGACGAATTTTCCTGTCTGAGACTTAAAAAAAAGATTATAGTAGGCTTATCATCTTGTGTGTAGATTACTCTATGGGCTGGGCTGCCAAGATACTCATGGATCGTTCGTCTGCGGTGCTGCCTACAAATCTGGGTTGTCAAGATATTCATTTGGCTTCGAATCTAAAATATCAACGTCGTTCTTATTCTTCACATTATCATTATCTTCATATACCTGTTTGGTACAGTATTATCATTAATTTCGTTCACATTCTTTATATCATCATTCATTTCATTCAAGATCGTAATGTTATCATTGCCTCCATTCACATTCTCTATATCATCATTAACTTCATTAATATTCTTGATGGTATCACTATCTTTATTTACCTTCGTAGGGGTATCATCACTTTCATTCATGTTCTTGAACTTTCTTGAAGTTATCATAACCATCATTCACATTCTTATGTTGGCTTTGTCTTGGGTTCACATTTTTTATGTTTTCATAAACGCCAACGTTTTGAACTTACAAGTTTCTAGAATGAGCCTTTTTTTTTTTTTTCAGTCATCCAAATTACCCATTACTAGATTTCTTGCTGCTGGGTATATGATGGATAAACACGCACTGAAATGGGAAAAAAATATCACTTTCGCTGTCTTTATTTCAAATATGCCCCCCACCCCCCACCCCTCCAAAAAAAAACAACATGAAAAGGGCTAAAACACTTTTATACGCATCGAAGTTTTCAGAATTTTTCTCAGGACATCTTTCAAACAAAGAGAGCGAAACTGATTTTTGCCCTCTACAAAATGGGCTTGCTTTATATCTCGCATGCCTAGCAAAGGAATGTAAATTGGCTGAACAAGGTTTTTTTCAGATCACCTCTCGTCAGCTGCTGTACGCCGGACTCTCCTTCACGGTTCACCTACCTGGCATCTTTCTTGTTCTTCTTGAGCTGCTTTTTTTTTTTTTTAATCTTTTCATCTTAAGTGTTTTAATACATGACATGGCCTAAGACATGGCCTAAGATTTTTTTCAATTATTTTATTTTATTTTATTTTGTGTAATTGTGGTCTTTAGATTTGGTGTCACCCACATTTGTTATATGCCTCCTCTCCTTGCCCATGGAATTCTGAAACCATGTATAATCATGATGTCGAAAATTTGGCTAAGTGATTCAATTTCTACGACATCGAGTTCTCTATTATAATGTTATTTGCGTCATTATATGTATCTGATTTGTTCCCGATACACAGTCGTCTTATATTTTAAGACATTTTTACAAAATGATGATGATGACGGTGATGATTATGATGATAATGAAAGACATAGAAACTCTCTATTTCTACACAAGTTCTCTAGAATGTGTAAACTTGATCCCTATGATAACGTAGAAAGTCAGACTTTCTCATTTAAAGGCATAATTTCAGGTCCCATAACAACAGCCTCCTGCTTTCTCGACTATGTTTTGAATCTCTTCGTCCCTTTACTTTGCGAACAACCTCATTCCAAGGATACGACATTATCTCTTATCCAATATTAATAACCTGAATAGCTCAATAGCTGTTTCTTGCTCCTCCACACTAATTGCTGTAGACATGTATAACTCAATACTACACGCGGAAGGAATAGAGGCCTGCAGGAAGCTTATAACTTACTGCTTGAAATACAATAATTTTGAATTTTTAGCCCATCATTTCCTTCAGATCCAGGATACAGTTACGAGACTTTCTTTGCTCCATCATATGCAAATTTATTAATGCAATCATTATGAAAGAAAAGTATAATGAACAGAGCTATAATTCAGGCGCCTACATCTAGATGACATCCTATTGCTATACCCAAACAACGAAGAAAGTATTAATAAGTTTGAAAATCCCTCTTGACACTAACAAAACTTCATTGTTTGCCACTAGATCTAATGTTATTGCTGTATTTTGAGTTGGAAAGACTGCTGTTCACGTCGCTCCTTCCCTCTCCTCTTGTTGTATTTGTTCACAGTTCTGCCGTCATTTTTAAAAATACAGTATATGCAGGTTTTGGCCAAAATGACTTTTTTAAATAAATTTAATCACCAAATCGTAAGGCATCTTTCTTTCTGGGTTACGCTTCTCAGTCTCTGAAATTACCGAAGTTGTGTCTTTATTTGTATTCGTACCCGTTATCAATAACAGTACAGTATATGAATCCGTTATTATAAAAAATACAGCATATACTCACTGTATTTTTGCTAGGAATATGACTTTTTTTTTGTCCAAGAGTATATCACTGCTAATATAACATCATAGGCATAGACTTGTTTTTAGTCGTCATACATTGTGTAAAATGTGATATATTCGTGCGTTAATTATTTATAAGTAATAAATATTATTCCAATATATGGCTGCTCCTCTGAAAACAAAATATACCTTCCATAAATCGGATGACGAGCTTGACAACAGCGATAAAGATGCAGCCTGCGAACCTTGGAAAGACGATTTTTATCTCAAGTTCTCATCAAAACCACTCGTCACCCAAGCGGACTCCTCGTGTGAAGTCTAAACCCAAGTTGCAATGCACTAACACTGTTCATTAGGCAAGCAGTGTAGACAAAGACAACTTTTCCATTGTCTTCAACACCAGTAATCACTCTCCAAGATGAAGAAGCGGGTCCCAACACTAATCCAAGACACTGACGATCGCCCATAGAAGAAACAAAAGTCAAAGAAAGCATGCAAAGATCGGCGAAAACAAAGAAAACAAGACAAGATCAGTTTTAAAGCGTTCGATGAAACCTGGATGTGACGATGACCGGAGGCAAAAAGAAAAAAATTGTCGAGCGCAAACTCAAAGCACTCTGAGACAAAGTAAATTCCCATTATTGAACATAGCAGTTCAATATTCAACAGGTGTTTTTGATGGAGTTGGTGCATTAATCTTAACTCCAGAATGAAAAATCTCTGGAAAGAAGTCTTTTAATTATATTTTGATATATTTGAAGAAACAGCGTGGAACAAGAGTGATGTTTGCAAAAGCTTCTATAGGGAAACACATGATTATAAAAAAAAAAAACCGACATGACTGCCAATCAGAATACAACTGTTTAGAGAAATGCCATTTAATCAAAATACCTGGATCTTGATAGATAGGCAAGGAAAAGTATAAAAGATGGTCTATGATGATGCTGATGTGAAGACCCATATTGAAACTTATAACTCACAACTCTTATTACAAGAGAAAACATGCTCCGTTGCACAGGTATCTGCCGCCTGAAGTACAGTTACTAAAGTGCAAAGGGATTATATTGTTGTTGTTTTTTTAAAAAGTCTAAAATCTGATGCAGCCACTTCCAAAAGATCTATCAAAACGCAATGGTGACGGCTTGGCATCCATATTCCCAACCTACAATTTCGGGAAAATGAAAGTTGTGCTGTTGGTACATGTAGGTGCAGACAATAACTGTAGTGGACAAAAGAAAAATTGCCCCTTTTTTTCTCCATGCTCGTTGTAATAGTTATGTAAATAGAGATCAAATCCAGGCAAAGAAAATCATGTTGAAATTCTTCGGATCTGAAGGTGCATTTAGGTAGGCTATGCCTGTGATTTGAAAGTTGAGAATGACATGAAAGATGTTGGGAAAGTCTACGACTTCGAAGGTTTTGTGTCATATATACGCAAGGCAAAATGCATTCCATTCTTGATGAAACTAACCACGTTACTTTCATAATCGGCAATCTAGCCTAAACCAAAAATGTGTTCAACAAGATGTCAGAACAGTCCGAAGTGGCATCCATGTACGCTTTTCAAGGGGACCGAAAACCATACTATAGAGGATTATTTCCTGGTCATACTTTGTGTTACTGAAGTCCTTTCCACTTCAGATGGAGACAGTCTGTCTGTCAAAGCCTTATAGTGTATTCTTGTACAATAAAGAATGATACATCAATGAGCTCATATCTCTAATGGCATGGAACAGACACTCCTTCTGGCAAGGTATGCCTATGAATTCCCATAGAAAAGATCTTGCTACAGATCATAATGGAGTCAGCTTTTCAAATAATAAATGTTAAAAATTTTAAAGTGCCAACTCGTGAAGTACTCACGTTGAAAAAAATGTCTTTTTGTTTGAATTTATAATAAATTAACGGGATTTGAAAGACATACGTGATAAACTCTAATGATATGTTACTAGGCATGTTGACAGTGTTTTCTCGTCAAAACTACAGTATGTGGCACATACTGTGGTTTTAATGATATTCTTTTCGATATTTTACAGTCGTTATCTCAAAAATACAGCACATGCTATATACTGTACTTTTGAAATGTAATGTTTACCAGATGTTATCTTTTAAAACACAGTTTGACTAATGTCGGCTTATCTACCGCTCAGATTCATGCGCAATTGATATGAGAGTTGGAGAAAAGGATAAATTATCGTCTGGTTCCTTAAAATGTATATCTGATAAAAATTTGTTGTCTTGATCAACATTCTTGATCAACAAAACTCCTGAAAAGTTGTGAAAACTGCATATACTGCATTCTTAAACATGACGGCAGAGTTGCTGTCATTATTGCATCTGTTGTCCGATGGTGATACTCCTGTTCTTGTTTCTTAATTATGATCTTTATTTTGTTTGAAAGACAAGAAGTAACTACTGTGGGGGAAAAAATGCCTGAGACTACAAACTTGAGCTCTACACTCCACGTGCTTCTCCTCTCGTATTTACGAACTCAGCATTTTCTCGCCTTATTGCTGATGAATCCATTTAATAGTCCTCATCATAAAAGCGAGGAGATCTTGTACACCACTACTGTACTGAGAAAGTGTCAAACAAAATATTTGTGCCAAATCTAAACTTTACCAGATCTCGACCCCCCGCAGGGCCCCGGGCTTTGTAAGTAGGTTCTCTGCTCCCACTGCAGGCGGTGTAAGCACTCCATCGGTGGGATGTCTTCCATGGAGTGCCATCCTCGACATTCCAGGAGATACATCTCTTCTCTCTCTCCTTGCTCCTGTCTTCTGTACCGCGATCTTTCCTCTTTTCTTCTTGACGTGTAAACGTATCTTACGGTGTGTGAGACAATATGGCCGTAATCGTGCTGATTACCCCAACACAAACAAACAAACCAGATCTGGAGTATTTGTTCCCTGAGACGATATGAGCATTCGAGTTGGAGCGCGAATTTATCCTTGCTTGGGCTACATGTATATTAAAGCTAACACCGCTGTTCTATTTTCTCTATCTCCAGCACAAAATAATCAACACATGATATTGCAGTCTATAAACTTAAGGAGCAAAACTCAATAAAATCCATTTCTGGACTAAAAGGATCTTTCGAATTGGATAGTTCCACCGAGCTAAGTATATAAAACTTTGTAGCCCGGTTATGGCACAAGGTGGATCGCCGTGTATGAATGAATGGATGTTGTATTTTAAGTACAGGTGAAGTGCCGGGTGACTTTCCTTTCTGAGGTTCAACCAGACATGCAAATAATTATCTTTTGTTAAAAAAATAGATCTAAGCAGTCTTGCTCTGTCGTTTATCTTATAGCTGTATCATCTATTTTTGTCATTCCATGTGTCTAGACGGGATCTGAACTTTAGCCTGCTATAATTTACCGAGGATTCAGAGTGAGGTCACTAATAAGTAGGATAATAGACTAAATTATTCACGGAAGGATGGGTCGAGAAAGGATGGATGGATGATATGTGGGTGGGTGGACGGATAGATGGACGGTCGGGGGGCTTGTCAATTGAAAATCAAAAGACTGTGTTGCTCATGTCACTGGAGATTTACTTCACGTCTACAGAACAGGTCATAACGACAAGTTACTGGATGATGATCCACTTTTTTATAACCATTCCCTCCCACTTAAATTCTCTATTCGTAATTATTGATCATGAAATCATGAAATGTAGTTTTCAACCACAACTTTTATGCATTCCCAAAAGATTGTTATTTGTAGGTGACCTGCTGTAATCTATGCTTGAAATCATTCATGTAATTTCGTTAGACAATCCCTATTTAATCAGTTTCAATTTGACGTATTCAGTATTTTCAGTCCGCGTATTTTAGTTATATGGCTTTGTTCCCAAATCAAAAGTAGCCAACACTAGTGGTTGGCTGACTTTTTTCCTTTCTGATATGACAAAGCACAACTTGTCCATTTACACAGACTATCTCTTTGTCTTTCCCAAGACCAACATTATTTTCCTCTGCATATTAATATTTACTAAGATGAAATAAGATAATACTTTATTGTCTCCAGAGGCACCTTTTTTTTTTTTACATACTTCGGCATGAGTAACAGTAAACAGACTGATTATTAACAAGTGTCTTCTCACTCTCCAACAATAGCACATCTCATCATAGCAAACTATATGAACAAAGCGTACAAGTTTTCCTAATTGAAATCTCAAGCCATCTGCCTTAAATTCTGTTTTACCCAGTGTCTCATCTGTGCCACATGGTCATGTCATCTTGGAAATATCTGACAGAGAATACATTTATTGAGACTATTCTTTGGCCCTTAAAGGATTAAAGGTTTAAAAACTCACTATCTTCAAATATAACATAGTTATAAAATGGCGAAGCTCTGATATGAATCTGTGAGGAAGTTCGTATCTTTTCTGGATGGTAAAGGGTTAAAGTCGTGGTAATATTGTTTCATTATTTGAGTCAGTAATAACTTTCTGTAGTACATTATTTACTGTTACATTTGAACAGAGCGACCTTATCTTGGGGCAACCTAGTACAGTTTGTCCACCTACTCGCACTTGTTGATTAAGGAAAAGCCAAATTGTCAATTGTGTAACCAATTTTCTCATTCCACTCGTGATCTTTACATAATTAACAGGCCCACGGCCTGACTAGGCAGACATGTGCCATGATACTTCCCGAGGTTAGCTAATAGCTCGAGAAGTGGATAAAGGAAGAATCAAATATAGTTAGTCATCATCAACGTCATCATTTTAGGAAACATGTCTTAAAATTAAGACGACTGTTCACCGGCAACTAATCAAATACACCAAAAAAGTTGAAAAACAATATGAAAAAT
>JBCEWB010140019.1:0-10964 GCA_039654565.1 Peronia peronii | reverse complement strand
ATGTATTAAATTGTCCATTTATGTATTCATTTATTTATTTTTATTTATTCAGTAATTTATTTATTTTTATATTCGAAATTCTTATTAACTATTCCGAAGTTGACTAACTATGGGCATGTTTCCGTTATTTCGCTTTCTTTTTTTTTCAACCATGAAAGTTGCAGATATCCTAGTCACAGAGATACTATATATCAGTCTTAGTATTGTTGCTTTAAGTTTGTTTGTTTCGTTTTTTAAAGTGTTTTCTTTCCTTTTTTTTTTTTTTCGTCACTTTGTACATTTACTAGAGCCAGGCTAGGATGGGATGGAAAAAATGCCACAGTGGACAAGCAATCATTTTGTCAGTACATGTACAAAAATAATGGAGGACATGAAGTAATATTATAATCTTTAAATGTGGATTGTTTGTTGGCTCTTTTGAAAAACACAAACTAATTATGATCTGGTGATTCCTGGTGACAATTTCATGTTGAAAGAATGGTAGTTTATAATATTTACAATACAATGCGAAAATGCTTTTGATAGTTTAATCGTCCCATTCATGGTGATCATCTATTATAATTGTCCTGCATTTAAACGTTTTGTTATTACTCAGTTTATAGAAACTTATTTCCAAATTTGTGTTGCTCCATAACTGAGGAATCTGTGAAATTCCCAAATACTTATCATCTCACAATATTATATCACTAGTCCACTCTCTTGGTTTATTTTATTCTGTTTCATGTCATTTTTATTTTTACCCATACTTTGTTATATTTTATTTGACTCTATATTAGGTTTAATTATATATTATTTTATTTTATATTTTATTATTTTATTTCATTTCATTTTATTTGACTTTATTACGTTTCATTTTATTTCAATTTTTTTCTTTCTGTTTTTAATTTATTTTATTATACCTTGTTTTATTTTACTTTAGTTAGTATCTTTTCTATTTAATTCATTTTATTTTACTGCTCAAAGAAAAAAAAAAAAGAATAAATATATACATGCTGATGAGAAAACAAACGAGCAAGCAATTACTTAAATTGTTTGCTATGCATATTTCACTGACTTTACTTTGTTTTGTGTTCTTGAGATGTTGTCTTACTATTGTTACCTGTCTTTTGTCCTGAAGGTTTGCTATGTGGAACAGTGGTGGGAGATGTTCAATACCTTTTCATAAAAGACTTTATCTTCAAAACTCTGGAGTAGCCTTGAAACAGAATGATGTCACCGGCCTAGAAATGAGTTTTGAAGTCCAGATCCTTAATATGAGATTATTTGAAATGACTGAATGTTAGTCTGCATTAAATGTCTATGCTTTAAAATTATTATCCAACATGAAACACCCATCATGTTCTTATATTTTGGTATTTCAAATAAATTTCTAACTGTGTAATGGGTATTGTATATTGGTACATACATTGGGTTTTTGTTGAATATGCAACAGCAGGTTGTGCTCTAAAATTATTATGTTTGAAACACCCAACATGTTCTCATGTTTCAGTATTTGAATAAATTTCTAACTTTGTAATGAGCTTTGTGTATCTGTGCATATATTGAGGTTTTGTTGAATATGCAACAGCAAAAAGGTGTCATCTTAATTCTGTATCAAATATGTCAAATATGTAAAGAATTAAATACCTATTAATATTATTATTTCTGAGGTTTGAATTTAATGCTTGTCTAAGTTACTGTTGGAATCTATAGAGTGATCAGTGTTATATTATTCATGTAATTGCAATTTGCAAAGCACAAATATAAGGAAAGAACAGACAGGCAGTATAACTCCATCACAACAAAGCTTGTCAAATTCATTGTTTATACAAAAAATGTAAAATGCAGTTTGTTAATAGAATGAGGAACAGACGACAGGAGGGAGCGACTTTTTTGGGGAGGAAGCGGGGTGGGGGGAGGGGGGCCTAGGACCTGGAATGACTTTCCTCAAAATTTAAGAGAAGCTGAAGGTATGAATAAATTTAAGTGGCAGTCAAGACACACCTTTTTACTATCTTAATATAAAATGAGGTTGAGAACTTTGAATATGAAAAGAGGATTACAGGATAACATGTGCATGTCTATGTGCATGTGTCTGTGTGTCTGTGTGTATACACTTTGGGCATGTGCATATGTTTATGGGTGTGCATGTTTGTATATATTTATTTCATTTTTTGAAAATTATGCAAAGCTTATTTTCTACATGGTTGAGCTTATATAAATGCAATGGATAATAATTATTTTCAGGCCTATTATTAATTTCAATTTTGCAATAAAGATAACGGTGTTCAGCAAGTGTCACTTCACAATTGCCTAAGCCAGTTTTTGAGATTTGAGTTATGATGCCCCTATAATCACCACTGCACAATTAACCTGATGTAGTACTTACTTTGTTAGTCAACAATTTACTGTAAGTGAGTTGACTTTAAGTGGACTGCACTGTAGCCTATGTATCGCAATCTTCCTTAGAGCAAAACTGTTTGTGCCCATTTTATGGGGGTCTGAAAACAACTGAAACTGACTTGGGTATTGTGGAATGACTGTAACAATTTTGTTTTGTAAACTAGAAATGTGACATGTACCGATACTGAATGGACACTGTCCCAGTTTCATTTATCACATCTTTAAATGGTATGCTCAAGGTGAGAACAGAAACATCAAGTGAACAGATTTTGTGTCACAATACATGTAGGCTAAATATATCACAGTGTATCTGTAAGAGTTTTTTTTTTGTTTAAATTGTTGTTAAATTATTTTATGCATTACAGTATATTTCAATGGGAATAACTTTTCATGCTCACTTTGGCTGCATTTCTTGATTAATGCTTACAATTTGTCTATATCAGATATAAACAACTGCAAATTTTATCTTTTTGATTTTGCAGCTACTGCTGACTTTGTTGCATCCAATATATTTGTCACAATCCATCTTCATGTAGGCATAACATTTTATACAGTAAAAATGAGTTAGTTTTATTGTGCTCACTACGGTAATCATCGCTAACGTTTGTCTTATAGTAAGCTATAGGCTTTTAGTGTTATTGACATTTCTAAAAATGATTTTCAATATTCTTCTCTCTGCGCCCCTCAGACAATTGTGAAACACATATTTTTTCACTTGATCAACTTGTCTACAGGTTTATAATGTTGGTTGTGCCCAACTGTTATTTTTTCCTTTAAATCAAAAAATGATAGAAAAGCTTGAAATCCCTTTACAGCTTTGTGTGTACATCTGGCAAACACAAAACTATAGTTATCATAACATAGAACAAAAATAAGAACAACAGATGTTCATGTAAAAACAGAGGCACAAACTTTGGTAAATGTTAATTTATTCAATAAAAAACCCATAACATTATGTTATCAGCATGTGTACTAAAATATAATTATTTGCGCAATACTTTCTGATGGTCAAGAATACTTTGCTAAACAGATATCAAATCCTAGGTTATCATGTTACAACAAAATTTACCTTTAATCAAACATATAATCAAAAAACAAAAAATATTGGAATAATAATAGACATTGCATATTAAAATATGGCACCTACAGAATTCATTAATCAATATCTGATCAACATCAGAATGGAAACAAACTTTTGTGACGCATATCATTCACATAACAATTTACAGAAGTACCGGTTTCACATTTTCTTTCCAACTGCATCCACACACTTTGCTGCAACTTATGAAATAATATAAAATGGAAGAATGAATAGAACAGATATTTGGTACTTGTATTATGCTCATAAATATGAACAATTGTACCCAATAAAGAGATTTTCCTTAATCTAAGACCCGGTTGGTCAAGTTGTTGACAAATGTATGTTGAAGTCTCAATGCTCACAAAACCATGAAGTCATGAATGAACAGTTCTGAATTAGACACAGTGTATTCCCGAACATTTTGCATCACATTTCTCTCAAAAGTAAAAGTGTAACAACTGCCATGTCTCTGTCAAAAGCAAAAATGTCACAAATATGTAAGTATGAATGGTCCATTCAGATTGTCTGAAGTGACTGTCTATTATGATAAAAAACATCTAGACAGATGCCATTTAAATCTGAGAGTGTTGTTACTTGTTGCTGCTCACCCACCACGCAGACGACCTTGCATAAATATTGTCGATCCCTCTTTGATTTGATAATAGCCCAGGGTTAATCCTGATTCCAGGTTCTTCCCAGCATATTGCAGCCTTTGCTGATCTATTGGCATACCAGTTTCTTCTTTAATTTGAAGCATTAAACTGTACACAGTGTCACTTGCCAGTACATCAAATTTCAAAATTTTGCCATTTAAATTTTTGACAAAAATTTGCATCCTCTGAGGGCAAGGTTGAGGCTGAGGCCGAGGTTGAGGCCGAGGTTGAGGTTGGGGCTCAGGTTGCGGTTGAACATCTGGTGTGACCTCTTCATCCTTGTCATCACCTATCGTCACCACACCGAGTACTTCTCGACCAGGACATCTCATAGGCCCAGCCGTAAAATTTGCGCGGGATCTGGTGCCTTCACCATTGCCAGAGGCGGGTCTCAACAGAGTAGCACTGACACTTCCTGGGTCTGGGCTACCTCCATTAATTACCTGAGTCACACTAGTGCTCAGGTTGCCGGGAGCTCCCCTCCGCTGGGCAACAGGAGAGCCGAGGCTAATGCCTGCCGTCACCACTAGATCACCACTTTGTCTGTTGCCATTCACTTGTGCACCAGGCCAGCCATTCCCCAGTGCATGATTTACTGATGCAGCCAAACTTCTTCGTCCTGTACCATCAACTTCCATTGGAATGGGAGCTGACTGGAAAGAAGATTCTCGGCTGCCTCCATATCCACTGTCTCGCCGGGATGGGTTTGACAGATTGGTTCTTGGACTGTTTCCAAACATTATCCTGAAATGAGAAAGTGAACACATGGTTACATACATGTATATAGCTAATTACCGATTCAGTGTTGTTTGTGCTTATTAGTCAAGTATCAGATATCCCTTAATGTAACTTACAAGCATGCAAGGTTTACTATTTTAAAACTCAGCTGATGTTGGATGGGGGAGGAAAGAGAAGAAGGATTGGTGAGTGGATCAGTGGCTGGCTGGCTGGTTGGATGGATGGATGAATAGATGGATAGATGGATGGATGGATGGATGGATGGATGGATGGATGGATGGATGGATGGATGGATGGATGGAGGGAGGGAGGCAGGGAGGAAAGAAATGGTAGAAGGGTGGGGAAAAGGAGGTATGACAAAATTTATTATTATTAAACCAGCTCTATTGCGGGCAGATGGATGGACAATCTCTTGGAGATGTAAACAGCATACATGTAATTATCATTGAATGCGGACAAATGGTGCGTAAAAGAAATGTTTGTAAAGCCATAACTTACCAGAATTCGTGATGAACACCAATACTAAATTCCCATAGCCATAATTTAACAACAATATATTACGAATGTATTTTGAAAAATAAAATGAATAGAAAAAATAAAATAACAGACAGAAAGAGACAGGACGACAAATAGGTAAATGGATGGATGGATGGATGGGTGGGCAGGTGGATGCATGGATGAAAGGATGGATGGATAAATAATAATAAATTTGATAAATAATTAAACAAATAAGAGAGATAGATAGGAGGAGGATGCCATGGCTGAGATATTAAACGTCTGCCTCTCGAAAAAAAAATCCTACCAGGTATTGGGAAAGATATAGAATTCGATGGCTTCCTGACTAGGGAAGCCCAGTGTCTAGCCTTCTCGGATAATGGTGAATATACTTTGGAGGTCCATATGTATACGTACGCACATTAAAAAAATACTTGGGAGTAAAATTCAGAGACACTACTGTCTGGCAAAAGTTCTAAAATTCAAAATTTCTACATCATAACTAGATTGTGGCTAGACTGAAAACGCACTTTGAAGCCGAGATAAGCCTGTCATAGAAAGAACGAAAGGAAAGGGCTGTTTATAGAGACACACAGAATGATCTTACCTGATTTAATATCACTAGTTCTCCGTTAAGAAGATGCTGAAGCTTAACAGAATTATTTGCACTGCAATTGTCCTGAAATGCTTGACAATCCGATTTCAACTGCAGTAGGCGAGGGCTAATGCTCGTCTGAGCTAGCAAACCGTTCCACTGCGGCCTTTTTATACTGTTGATGCTAGCATGGGTGCTAAAATTAGCGGTGATGTTATCTTCTCGATTCTTCGAGATGCCAGCTCCATGATACTGAAACTGGAATTAGTTGAACATAATATTGAAAAGCGCGGGCTTTCCTACAGCTCAGTCTCCTTCGGGGTTTCCCCATAATTACGTGTATTACTATGACGTGGATTCCAAGAGTTCTGGCGTTGATTGCATAAGAGATATAATTAGTCTTGTTTTGCACTTCGTTCAGTATTTTATTTATTTATTTATTTATTTAATATTTACTATTTATTTACTCTATTTACAATAGATTGTAAAGCGTTTAGAGCCTGTACTTTATTGGGATAAACGCTATATTATTTTCGAGATAACCTCCACCAGGAGGTTGAAAGACGTATATAGAACGTATATTATTTATTTATTTATTTATTTATTTATTTATTTATTTATTTATTCATTTATCATTCATTCATTCATTCATCCTTTCATTCATTTATTTATTTTAGCCTATTTAGTTATCTTTCATTTATTACCATTTATTAGTACCATTTATTAAGTTTTGACTGATTTAGATCTTGATCACATTATCTTCACTGCTCATCGACAATAGCATAGGCTAGGCCTAAGTTATCTTCAGCACTTTTTAGACACTGAGAAAGAACTGTTTAAAACACTTGGGTCATTTGATGAGTTACGTTATCATTCTATTTTTTAAATAATGTATAGTTCTATTGACATATTTTTAATGGTAATATCTGATAGATCTCATGCAAAGCATCCTTTGACACAGCTGCAGTCTGGCATTTATTCGTCTGCCTTATATCGTTATCGTAAAAACGTTGTAGTCCACATACTTACTTTTACTTACCAAAAGAAACTTAATGGCGAAAGATCTACATGTAATTAGAATCGCCAGGGTCATTCTAAAACAACTCAAGAAACTAGTCATGATGAGGTTATCTAATGTTGTTTCTGCAATGCTCGACTGCTCAATCATAGAATCAGATATCACTGTGCTCTTTCATTGCAATAGCTGTAAGGAAAATGAAGAAAGCAAAGGAGACCTCCATACACTGCCATTGTTTATTCATCTACGATTTCGACACAAACAGCAAACAACTTTGTATGGCTGTGTATATAGTTGTGTATATATAATTTATCCTCGAAATCTGTTTCGAATAAAAGTGATCTGCTTCGGCAGGTAGATGGATGGATGGATGGATGGATGGATGGATGGATGGATGGATGGATGGATGGATGGATGGATGGATGGGTGGGTGACGGACGGTTGGATGGATGGATTATTCCCTTACTGTCAAGATATTGTATATCTGTATCCAGTTTAAGGGGAGCACATCCGATAACTTCCTGATCCATGGATAAAGTAAAAAATCCCACAAGGATATGTCCTTACCCACGAGTTCATGAATGCCTAAGTATTGACCCCTGGCCTATTTAGAATTTATTTTGTCACTTTCCCTTTTCAAAGGTGCTGTGTATACTTTATGCGCGTTAAAGATACAGAGTAGGTGGAGACGCCACTATCTGAGAAAGATTCCAAGCTTACATCCCAAATTTTAACCCGAAAAAATCCTCTGATCAAACTGGGCAGGCACTTAATGCCGAGATAATCCTATTTTTTTTAGGACTGAAAGACTACAGGTATTTTTAACAAAAATAAAATAAAAGAAATAATAATAACCTGAACATCAGTTGGCGAGATACTTTTTTCTTCTTCTCACACAGAGATGCTTCTGAAAGGAGTATCACTTTTCTCCATATTCAGACCCAGAGGATTCATATGACTTTGGCCTGTGATAGATAATATCGAGAACATTGCTCAGTACAACCTTTAGTATAAAAAAAGGTTACAGAGCCATATTCCCTGCCCTCTGGTCATGGCAAAACCAGTAATAGGTTATGATGGCTCAATAAGTGTCATTAGCATTATATTGTCTTCATATTTTGATTCATTATTTAATTTCTTTTTGTGCATCATGTTTTGACGGGCAAGCTACATAATTTATTATTTCATATTCGAAAGTCTTATTAGCTATCCCGAAGTTGACTAATTGTGGGCATGTTTCTGTCATTTCGGATATCCTAGTCACAGAGATATTATAGAATACCAGTCTTAATATCGTTGCTTTAACTTTAATATAAACATAGACACATATCCGAAATACACAGATACATTCACACAAATACACGCATGCTGTATCCTGCCTTTCGGTTCCCCTTCATATTCATAGTCTCCAAACTCATTTTATTTTTAAGATGGTAAAAAAATATGTCTTGACTGGCCCTTTAATTTATTTATATTTTCAACTTCTCTTAAATTTTGAGGAAAGCCATTCCAGGTCTTAACCCCCCACCCCTCACCCCGAAAAAAAAAATGAAAGTCCGGTCACTCATGTTGTCTGTTCCTCGTGCCATTAACAAACTACTGGCCTTTACATTTGACAAGCTTTGCTGAGCTAGGTTTAGACTGTCTGACTGCTTGTTGGGTGTATTTGTGGTGTGTAAATTGCAACCTATATAGTGTGAGACTCTGGTGTACCCAAAAACATAAAGTTAACATAGATTTTCATGTAACAACAGTGACACAGACTTAAAATACAATATTTGTTTTCTGAACAAAAGTACATAAAATTACATTATCAATGTGCATGCTAGAGTTTAAAAAAAAAAAATAATAATCATCTGCATGATCAAAAATATTTCGCTAGATAGAAATCAAATCCTAATTCATCATGTCACAACAAAATTCTACCTTTAATCATAAACATACAGTCAAAAATAAGCCAAAAAAAAATCCTGAAATAATTAGACATTGCATTAAAAAGTATGGCACATATCTATAGAATTCATTTATTAACATCTAATCAACATGGCCATGGAAACAAACTTATGTGACATGTATCATTCACACAACACTCCCCAGTAGCCCCTGTTTCACGTTTGTTTTCCAGGCTGTTTCCATATACTTTGTTATAACTTATTAAATAATATAAAATGGAATAGCCCTATTCAGTGAATATAGCAGATACATGTATTTGATATTATGCTCTTTAATATGAACAATAAAGAGATGATTCCAAATCTAAGATCTGATTGGTCCAGTTGTAGACAAATGTGTATTGAGTTCTCAATGCTCACAAAGCAATGAAGTCATGAATGGACAGTTCTGAATTAGGCACAGTGTATTGCCGAACATCTTTGCTTCACATGTCTCTCTAAAGTAGAAGTATAACAAATACTGTGTCTCTATCAAAAGCGAAAATGTCACAGATGTATAAGTACGAAATGGTCCATTCAAATTATCTGAATTGACAAGATTATTGAATATCAGTCTTATCATAAAGAATATATTGACAGCTGCCATATAAAATATTCTATGTCTGTCGGAACAGTAACTGTTGTTGCTGCTGCTCACCCACCACGCAAACGACTTAGCAAAAAAAGTGTTGACTCCTTTTTGATTTTATAATGGTCAAGGGTTAATCTTGATTCCAGGTTTTTCCCAGCAAAAACCAGCCCTTGCTGATCTGTTGGCATACCAGATTTTTCTTTAATCTGCAGGGTTAAGTTGTACACTGTGTCACTTGCGAACACATTAAATGTCCAAGTTGTACTTTCTAAATTTTGAACAAAAATTTGCATCTTCTGAGGCTGAGGCCAAGATTGAGGTCGGTGCTCAGGTTGCGGTTGAACAACTGGTGTGACCTCTTCATCCTTGTCATCACTTATCGTCACCACACCGAGTACTTCTCGACCGGGACATCTCGTCGGCTCAGCCGTAAAATTTGCGCGGGACCTGGTGCCTTCACCATTGCCAGAGGCTGGTCTCATCAGAGTAGCACTGACACTTCCTGGGGCTGGGTCACCTCCATTGATCACCTGAGTCACACTAGTGCTCAGGTTGCCGGGAGCTCCCCTCCGCTGGGCAACAGGAGAGCCGAGGCTAATACCTGCCGTCACCATTAGATCACCACTTTGTCTGTTGCCATTCACTTGTGCACCAGGCCAGCCATTCCCCAGTGCATGATTTACTGAAGATACCAAACTTCTTCTTCCCATACCATCAACTTCCAATGGAGTGGGAGCTGACTGGAAATAAGACTCCCGGCTGCCTCCATATGGGTTTGGCAAATAAGTTCTTGGGCTGTTTCCAAACATTGTCCTGAAATGAGAAAGCAAACACACACATATAGTTAACTGCTGACTCAATGTTGTTTGTGCTTATTCACCAAGTATCAGATAACCTGTAGTGTGCGTAACAAGTATACAAGATTTACCAAATTTGAACTGAGCCGATGTTGGATTGGGGAGGGAAGAAAGTAGAGATTAGTGAATAGATCAGTGGATGGATGGATGGCTGGATGGATGGATGGATGGATGGATGGATGGATGGATGGATGGACGGAGGGAGGGAGGGAGAGAGGGAGAGAGGGAGAGAGGAAATGATAAAAGGATGGGGGAAGGGAGGTATGCCAATATTTATTATTATTAAACTATTGGGCAGATGGGTGGACCAGTATCTTGGAGTTATGTATGTAATTATTATTGAATGTGGACAAAATGTGTGTAAAAAAGTGTGCTTGTAAAGCTGTAACTCATCAGCATGAACATCAGCACTACATTCTGATACCAAAATAATATCAATATCACCTAGGTAATTTGAAATACAAAATGAGGGGGGAAAAAAGTAAAATAAAATAGATAGAATAAAAAGACACACAGGCAGACAGATAGACAGACAGACAGACAGGCAGACAGGCAAATAGATAGATAGATAGATAGATAGATAGATAGATAGATAGATAGATAGATAGATAGATAGATAGAT
>JBCEWB010140008.1:0-10964 GCA_039654565.1 Peronia peronii | reverse complement strand
ATGAGGCGGATTGTATGATTTTTTGCGCATACACTATGCAATCGGTCTTACAATCTGGGCTCTCGGCAGATCGGTCGTATGGCAGACGGATCTGTGAGGTAGATTGCATTGCTCTATGCCTGACTTTAGTCTGTGATCGGTACTTATGAAAACGGAAATTTCCCATTTGTATGTGACCCGGTATTCAACTTCCGGTTTCGTTTTTAAAAAAAGACGCGCTCTACCAGTTGGCTCAAATGACATATGACTGTCGTTTGCAAATGTTGGCTAAAGTACGCGTCATCTCGTACACGAGGACTGGTGGACTTTAAGCTGCTCTTTTGTCGACAAATTCCAAAGGTGTGCATACTCATATGTTATAAATTTTATGTTTACTAAACTAGAATCTAGATCTAGCAAGAACATGTGAGTTCTCCTTTCGATTTTTACTTAGACAAGACACACATTTTGAGACAAACATGAATAAGGACAGCAATGTGAGGTAGATCTAGATCTACACGTTTTGACGTTTGAGAAACGTCAGAAACTGGCACAACCCTCTTTTTGTGGTCCCGGTACAAATGAAATATTGATACCTTGATTATTTAATATTATACTTGGTCACCTAAGGCTATTAAAATGTATTCCATATACCAGATATTTGTAACAGTTTATTTATTAGTTCCCCCGTAGGATTAACCCTGTAGTCGCAAGTAGTATCTGTTGTCTCGACGATATGCATGACTCGCAAGTAGTATCTGTTATCTCGCAAGTAGTACATGTATCTGTTGCCTCGGTGGTATGCATGACTCGCAAATAGTATCAGTTATCTTGCAAGTAGTATCTGTTGCCTCGGTGGTAACCAGGGGTTGGTCTAGTTCATTTTGACTATTAGAATGGAACGGTCCTAGCACATGCTAAACTAATTACTAAATTACACAACACCAATAAAATCAACCAAAAAAGTTTATTAGTCATTTGAAACACTCAGGTAACGCCAACACAGTTAGTAACTTATCTACATCATTTTGTCTGTGCAAATAGATATATTAGCAATCATATCCATGTCGCTAAGCGGCTGTAGACAGTAGTCGATATGTGCCGGGTCGCCATATATTAGTAGAAACAGACAGAGATCACAAAAAAAAGGTAGTGCCCAGAAGATCAACATTGAAAACAAGTCCTGTCATAAAATTGCATCATGCCGTCCGTATGTAACCAAAGCCAGTGAAATGCAGTTATTCTGTGGCAGAAAGTTAAAACAGGGGAGAGGATTATGCAAGGATTTGGGGGGGAGGGGGGTTCAGGATGGAAATTACTATAAAAGCAAGCCGGAACTCAGGATAATTCCTTTTCACTCCAGCTTTGTTTTTTTCTGTGAAATTCTTAAACCAGGGAGGATTTACAACCAGAGTTCAAAATAGTAAACTAACTCTTTTCATGAACATCAAATTTATTAGTTCTTGATCTATGCCAAGGAGTCCCTCATTACCTCATTCGCTACCTTATTTTTCCTCTATTTTTATGTAACTTTGTCTTTTGGATTTACTTCTTTGAGCCGACTGAACTGTTATTGGGGGGTATGGAAAATTCTTCAGCCAATCAGTGGGCACATTGTACCCAATGAGTTAAATAGCTCCATAACGATTACCAGCATCTGTTACATAATGAGAATGAAGGAGTTAAATTAACATCTAGAACAGTGTACAACCCTTTCAAGAGATAGTCAGTTAGGTGTCTTGGCTTTTGGCCAAAATCTCAAATCTGAGCATGTGAATGTGGACAAATAATAATTGCTCTAGCCTGTGAAATTTCTGAAAATTTTATACATCTTCCAGGGCCATAATTATATGCTATCTAGGGGCTCAAAATGCTATTGAGATAAATATCTTGTACAACCAGTATTTTTTAGCTAAATGATATAATTGGATTATATGAGTCCTTTAAATGTTACCTACTATATATCAGCTTGTATAGAAAAGTAGGTCTCATATTTCCTCAGTTATTTGTAAACATTATATAATATGTATTTGCATCTGTCTCCATCTGTTTTGTCTTTTTGTTCTTTGGCTCAAGTCTTATGCCAGTACCTCTCAGACGTAGCCAATTCATGTGCTGATTTTTACAAACTCATGTTTCTCAGATTGTACAGGCCCATACTTTTTTTCATGTATTTCCTATTACATTATATGTATAAAATTTTCCACAGTTTTAGCCCAACCAAAAAAACTAATTGTTATGGAAGGTGTTATGAATCCTCGAGAGGCTGGACGCTTCATAACAGAGAGCAGCAAAAATGTTGCTATCATTGATGACGGCGTAAGGAAACTAGCCAAAATGGTCAGTGGTAATTGTATACAGCAAATAGACACTGTAACCAGATTTGATAAATGTATTCCTCTTCATAGAGTGATAATACAACTAGAAAAGTACGCTAATGCATTTATTTTGGATTTCATACTGTCAAAATAATGAATATTGTCAAAAACTATGCAGGTGTGAACTGAAAAAAAATGCATTCATTCAGCTTTTCAAATTCAGATCATTTTAAGCACACTTTAAGTAAGAATGTGACAGCCTTTGTTTCTGGTACAGGTCAGCAATGTGAGAGATATGAAAACTTAATTCACTTTGCAGTTATATGATAAAGTCAAGACGGAGGACTTTAATGTCAAAATGTGGCGACGCCATGAACTCAACCCACAAACGATGGATGAGGATGCAGTCAACTGGTATATCAACTTTAATTTGTTTTATTTGACATAATTTGGAAAGATTACTTTCATGTAAATAGCCTCATAATTGTACTGAAATTTGACGTTTATCTAATTGTATGTTTTCCATTAGATGTTGAAAATAATTACTGCAACTTGCATGGGATTCACTTAAGTTTAAACATTTATTTTTGAAACATCTATGATGCAGAAGAAACTCATTTATCTAAACACACAAGCTTGTCCTTGTGTCTTTCACCCATCAAGCTTTTGTTTGACAATACATTTTAACAATGAAACAATAAAACTATGGAGGTAAAATATTCATTTGCCTCATTAATATAATTTTTTTCTTTTCAGGGTATTTGTGTCAGCTGTCTTGAACTTTTCTTTCTGGTCAGAGACAGATACCAAAAAATATGCTGTATCATATAAAGGAAAAACTCACACGGGATACTGGTCTCTTTGTGCTGCCTTGAACAGGGCATTAGATGTAAGTAATAAGACAAGCACATTGTATACCAATTGTCAGTATGAAACAACAGTTTCTGAAGATGAACAGAGTCATCATGATAGTCTGTTCAATCATCAAGAGGTAATAAAATCTATATCCTTCAGAAATCCTTCAAAATTCAACAACAATCAAATAATGCATCGCACATGAGGTTTAGAGTAAGTTCAGTTTTCTTCTTGCTTAAATTATTTCGAAACAGGGACGGAGTACATACTAAAAATATCATACTAGAGTCTATACTTATAACTGCCGGCGAACTTGACTGTTTTTGACAAAACATTTCTATATGAACAGAAACTGGAAGTTGTAAATCTAGCTAATAAAGAGGTTTTACAAGTAGTCCAAGATTTCTATGACTGTTTAGCTGTGTTAATAGAAAATACATTAATTAATGCTATTAAACTGTTGTTTTAGAAAATGATCAAGTGAATTCTCAAATATGTAAGACAATTTACAGAAGCACAATGATATTTAATTTTATCACTCTCTGCATAACAGGAAGGCTTCAAAATAACGACACCATCCTACTATGCTTCAGTTGATCTGGATACCCTGAAAAAAATATTTCGATCTGACTCAGAATATGACATTCCTATGTTGGAGGAAAGAGCACAAGTTTTGAACGAAGCTGGAAAAGTCTTAATGGAGGTAACAATCTTAGAGATAACAAAGCTAAACATTTTTGGTATTTAATATTGGTTTACTCCAACTGTTCTTTTATAGGCCATTTAGATGACTTAGAAGGTAGAAGATTTTAATGATTTTCTATATCAATAACTTTGTCTAAAAGTATATGTGCAGTGGTTAAGATACAGAAGTCTCCACCTAAGAGCTTGGTCGCGGGGATTCTAGAAAAGCGGGCTCTTAGACGGATTGAAAAATTACACAGCCTGTCTGACCATAGACAATCTTTACCACTACGACTGGTTGATCGTTACCGATAGTTAAAGATTTATTTATGTGAATAAGAACATCTTTCTCCCGTGCGTGTGTTATGATTAGATCAAACAATTTCTGACCTTTCTAAGTGTATATTTTGTCAGTAATGCCCAGCTTTTAAACATCAAATAAGTTTTCACATAGTGGTATAATTGTTGAATGAAAACATGATATTGCAGTGTTACTCTATGGATAATCGCACGAATGACTCAAGTGTTTAAAATTAGCCAGACCAACTGAAGTAGGGAAACAACAGACCAGTCAGAAGGCTAAGCTTATTCCTCCTTAGACACAGAACCAGTCGTGGGTACCGTCTCACATGTTGTCAGACAAATGCTTCTGAGCTTGTCCATGTGTGTCTGATTATGCAGTCATAAATCAACCATCACTTCCACTCCATCCTTGTCCCCATTTTTCTGCACACCCAACACTATGCGTTTCTCTCAAGTGGACACCTGATATGAAATTACACCATAAGTACTTGTGTATTGGCTAGACACCGGGCTCTCAGGCAGATTTTTTTATTTGGGAGCGGATTCTTAGAGGGGTAAAGTATATAGGAAAAATTCCGTTTTGCAGCAGAAACGAGTTCTTAGGCAGACTGGGCACTTAGGCGAGGTGGCGAGTTCTTCGGTGGAGACCACTCTACCTTCAAAATATTCTTCAGTTTTGCTCAACATTTGGCATGAAGTTACAAATACTAGCTCCAAGCAAGTGATAATGGACTTATCAACCACAATATACTTATAGCTTGATATACTATATTGAACAAAACTTTTAATACTGTCAAGCATTGATGTATTTACGATTGTTGGATTCAGTAGTAGCTAAGCCACTAGATTATGAACTTATTAGCTTGAGAGTATATCAGACAAATGTGTTTGAAATAAATTTTTTGCTGATATTTGTTAGTTTATTACATTCACTGTAACTATCACTCGCAGTGACACCAAGTATTTTCCTATCTTGGTTCAAATATGTGCAATCCCTACAACTTCATGAAGTACTTGTATAGCAAAGTCGCACTGAAGTTTTTTTTTTCAGTATCTAGATTATTTCCTTTTCTCAGGTACAAGCTGTATAGCACAAACATTTTGGAAAGTAAAGAATTTACTTCTGTGTGGTAATAATAATTTGTGACACGTAGAATAAAAAATTGTAAAACTCATCGTGATGAACCAAAAACATTTTTACCGTATTGTGATTTTTTTCAGAATTTTCTGTTTGTCATGTTTCAAATAATTGAAGCAAAATGGAATTCTTTCTTACTTCGTTTATAATGCTTGACCTATACTTTTCATGTACCTATAAAGGCAAGTAATTTCGCAGACAGTCAAAATAGCGTGTTGTTTATGGCACATGAGTATTTGATCCTTTATCAACCATATGGTTTGTTGTCACAACAGAAATTTCAAGGCAGCTTTGCCAATGTGATCAAGGCAGCAGGCAAAAGTGCTCAGACTTTGCTCAAACTTGTGCTCAGCAATTTCCCCAGCTTCCAGGATGTGGCGGAGTACAAGGGCAAGAAAGGTGAGGCTGTGACATGAATATCTCTGATAGGACTATTGCAAGTAAACAATGAAATTGAAAGCATCTTGAACGATTTAGGAGCAACAAGAAAACTTCAGTCATTAACAAATGAAAGAAATTTAAGATAAGTACGACATATGCTGCGGAATCAAGAGACTGTTTTTCAGAAAGGAAGACCACCAGCTTTTTTCATTGGTAACATCACTGAATCTAGCAGAATGAGAATTCTGAAGTCAGCAAGGCTAGCAAAGGTGGGAACAAATAGAGGAGAATTACCTTTTTGGTGTCTTTGACTGCAGAGACCAATAGTGCATCTATGATGCTGATAAATTACATATAAAGTATTGCAAAGGGATGAAATAATTTCTACTTGTAAGACAAAACCTTAATTTTGAGAGTTGTCAAAAAATAATGCTTAAATATATATTTATTATTAATCACAGGAGTTCTGATTTGTTGATTATTTATCTGAAGGTGAAAAGATTAGGAGAAAAATATGTAAAATGATGAATTGATCACAGATCCATCAATACCTGGATTTGACTCAGTTTGATGATGTAAGTTTAGTATGTTGAAACATATTTGTCTTTACTCTCTGCATCAGCAGAGCAAAAAATAATCCTTTGGTTATGTTACTGCAAGTTCTCTTTGAAAAAGGTTACTCCACTGAACAGTAGAATGCTTAACCAGTGAGTGATACCATCGATGATCACAACAAATTTTAGCATAACCATTGGTTAGAAATGGAACATGGAACAATCAATCTGATTTCAATTTCAGTGTGCTTGAATCTTGAATCTTGTTAATACATATTTGTATTAGAGGTAGCTGAAATTTGTTTCATAGGATGTACAATGGGAGATCATTGTGCCCAACCCTATTGCTTCCCTTTGGCAGACAAAAGAGGTGTTGAACAAAAAGTCCCTTTACGTCATATCATTTGAAAGACTGGTCACCAAAAAATTTGATAATATTATGTCAATAAGAAGAAAACATTCTCTACATACTATGATTTTTTTTTGGGGTATTTTATTATGGTGTATGTTTCAAGCATCTGCGCAAAAGTGAATTTTTCCTCTTTACCCTGCTTGTTCAGCACCTCTTGTGTCAGGTAAAGGGAAGTAATAGGACTGGGCACAGGATCTCCCTCGTCCTGTGGATCTATCATATTTTTTAAGCTTTCAACATCTGTTTCACAGTTGGAATCTTCAAGAGAGTTCAGATCTTGATTGGCGACATCTGGGGTTGCTGTGAAGGTCAAGGACTCGGAGAATTCCATGACATCGACACCATCACTATGTTTGCTGACTATAGGTTTGTATATGGTCCTTGATCATATTGTTCAACCCAGTCACTGCCAGGATTACTGCAAATTTCCTCTTATTTCTGTTGCGAATCACAGACAGTGACTTGTTCTGCTTCCTAATGGTTGCATATTGATTTCGCCGATGACACATTGTTTTTTTACATTACCGACAATTCAATAGCTAGTTCTAGAAGTTTTGAAATTGTGTCTGCACATAATTGTGACTCTAAACATGACAACTGAGGGATTAGGGACAGTTCATGGACATTTTGAAATACATGTATAGCATATTCATGGGAATACATATACATGCTTAGACCTACAATTTACTAAAAGCGGAAGAGTGAAGAGGCAGGACATTTTAGCCTTGGCCATGTTTTCAAACCCAGATCTGGTTAGCATAGCACTCAAAATGATTCAAAATGACTCAAATATACTGTGTAATGCTCTCTTTTATTATTATTATTCTTACAGCATAGGGAGCATTGACATCCATTGATAAATCTGCTGTGAAAAAAATGTTTATCCTTATAACGGCAGGATGAAAAATTAAGATACGAAGTATGAGATGGCTTAGTAAGACTGAAAATTCATGAAATCTTGGCTGTTTTATAAGCTGTCTCACTTGCAGGTCACAGGGAAGGAAATGATGGTCTATTTAATTTTGCTTTCTGCTTGTAGTAGGTAGCACAAACTGCCAGCGAAGTTTGCTCTGGGCTGACGATCAATGATATTTTTTCCCACAGTATCTCATTTTGAGATTTAAGGAAATGAAAATAAATAGCACCATGGTAACCCATTCAAACTTTAATTTGGTATTTGTCTCAATTCATGATAAAGTGACATTTTACTTTATTTATGAAAAAATTTTGTTATGAAGTTTTTAAATTGTAAATCTAAATCTGTATGTGTTCTTATTGTAACAGAATCCCTCAAGCCCTGGTCTATTTTGGTGTTCTGAAATATTCTGACAGCCTGATGGACAAATTAAGGCAAGGTAAACCACTAGCAGTTATGTGCATTACTTGTAATGAAAGACCTGATTTGTATAGACTTTGCTTTCTTAATGTCCAGATGTTGAGAAGACAAGAACATTTCATAAATCTATTTTTTTTTTTCTCTTTGTAAATAATATTGAGGTCTTATCAGTCTTGTTTCTAGATAGTCCACTCCTCCCAGGTACATGTATAATTTAGGAACATGGCCCATTATCCCAGTACAGGGTTATTGAAAAAGAATGAACTGATTTCATGACGCATTGCTTCAGTTCTCAAACATTGTCATGGAATGAGTCAGTGACCATTTGAAACAGGAGTTTTCTAAGTTTTGAATAAAATTATGCGCTTGTTTATGTTCCACCACCACCCAATAACCTCAATGATCTTAAACATCGAATAACAATAGCAGTCAGCTCAGTGAATCGCGATATGCCATACATGTCTGTGAGGAATTCTCTTTTTGTATTGATGTTGCCCGTGCTGCAGGTGGTAGCCACACTGAACACTTATAAGACAGGAAATAAAGTTATTTGTGAATAGAAATTAGAATACTTATGACTTTCGCTGGAGTTTTCTATTGCTTTTTCCTGTTAAAATATTGTGTAATGAAATTGGTTCATTCTTTTTGAATAACCTTGTACTTTATAAGTATATTTATGGTTTTGCTAAAAACATGGTGAGCCATGGCAACATCACTGTTCAGTGTGGGAAAATGCCTTTGTTTGTCACAAGATTTCTTTTACTAGGCATCAAAGAAGTTGAGTAAAGAGTGGGTGGGATGATGATATCAAGCACAAGGTTAAGCTATTTTGAGAGGCTGGAAGAAATAAAGTTTGACAAAGTAACATTCACAATCTTCTGGCACTGGAGAATTCATTGGAAGAACACCCCTCTCCCCTACCCTTTTAATTTTACCACTATGATTCTCAAAAAAGAATATTTATGCTATAGTCCACGAATCCATTAATTCATTTTGTGCCATTAATTCATCTCCTCTTCCCATTTATTGCTGTGATCCTCAAACAAAATAATTTATAGAAATGCATATCAATTTGGTATTATAGTCTCATTATTCATTCACCAACATGATGGCTCATTGTCTAACATCTGTCCTGCATTGGCAGAGTACATGTTCAAGAGTGGAGAGGAGCTGGAAATTGAGATCCGAGGTGTGTCTCTCTGGGCATGTGAGGTAAGTTTTCAGATCTGCCATTAGAAGCTTTGACATTGACTCAAGTTTCACCTGACTTTATCATCTCTTTCATAGTGTAAGCATCTCTTACATGTTGTAACCATCTCTTTCGTGTTTTACTGATCATTATGTAATGAGATGTCTTGTCACTGCAGCAGTTCTGTAACTTTTGCCAGTCTGAGACGCCTAAATGTTTGTAAGGAAGAGAAACTGAGAATTGAATAGATGCCTATTATTCTTAAATTTCAAATATTTTTGTCTGTTTTAACATTAAATTTTCTGCCTTTTGATGGAAGGGAAGGAGGGAGATATCATCACAATGTTTATCACATCTTACAGTGTCAGGCTGAACGCCACTTCTTGATTATTTAGCAACCAGAAAATGCATTTTAAAGACCTGTATTTTTATTTTTTTCACTGTTCCCAGCTGGTACGAGACGAAATCTTGCGCCTTCTGGAGGCTGATGCTGACAAAGATGGACAAAAATATGACATCAATGCCATCCTGATAGATCACTATCTGTGGGATATCAGACGTGAACTGGCAGATAAGATGACGGACATCCCCTTCCACCGATGCCGAGGAATATATTATTGAGAATAAAATTTTACTTTGCCCATTGTAGCAACTTCTACTAAGTTAGTTGGATGAATAGGAATTGACTTGGTACTATTAATTAGTATTCTGGCATATCAGTAACTTGAAAATCAAGTCACACAGCATCTGAGTGCAAACTTGTGTAGCATTATCAGTTGTGTTGGTGCTCATGTCAGTAATTTTCACACCCAGTTTCAAGTATGGGTAGAATTGTAATGATCAGAAAGTTAACAAGATCAATCAGAAAGCTGAGTAAGGCATCATTGATAAGCACTACATTGAGACTGTGAGAAAAGAGAATGTGTTTGAATGTCTGGCTTTGTAGACTACCAATGTGCTAAAGGGTTAGCATTAGAGTTAGTCTGAAAAGTAATTTGACAAAACATCCTCCCCATGGAAACGTAATGTATATTTTGAAAAAGCAACTTTGTTTTAGGATCTGTCTTTCCACATACAGTGAACAAAGTACAATTTTTAGATCAGGAAGTGATGTGTCATATTGTCTTTAATATTGTGAAAACTGTGTTCAGTTGTGTGGGAAAATAAACTGTAACCAAAAAGACATTCTGTCATTGTTAAAGTGCATTAGTATTAATGTGGGATGCCAAATGTCTGGAATATGTCATTTTATGGCAAGGCCTATTCGTATGTACGTACGAAGATGTGATACTGCTTCCCTGTCCGTATGACGGACAAGGAAGACCAGCCCCACCGCCTTGATAATGTAAACTAAAAGGGCTATTGTGCGGAAAGGGGTTGTGTAGGGAGAGGGGAATGTAGGATGGGAAGGGCGATACTTTGTCTACCTGTATTACTACATGTATCTAGAACAAAGCAGTCTCTGTATGCAAGGCCCACTTGATGATTAGCCTAGCCTCCTTTTCCACCACCTCTCATGTGCGCATCAGCACACAGTTGGTACCACCTCTCTCTTCCCAGTCGAGATAACCTCACAAGAAAATTTACTGAGGAAAATTTGCATGAACCCGAAGCCAACATCTTGGGGAGAAGGGGGGTCTGGATTGTGGGTTGACATGATTATAAAGCACAGATTCCACTCCTTGAACAATTAGGCTAAAATTAATCAGCTTCGACTAAATGTATAGATATAATAAGTCTTTCAGTGTCACTTCAGAAACTGAAGAATCAGAACTGAAGTCCCGTGTCTAATGGATAAGACACTGGTCTGCGAAG
>JBCEWB010139997.1:0-10964 GCA_039654565.1 Peronia peronii | reverse complement strand
GCAAAAATTTGCAACTTCTAAAAGCCGAGATAATCCTACTTTCTTTGGATTGAAAGGCTTAAGAAAAACAAACAAAACAGACGGAAAAAATCAGCTATTCTCTTGCTATTTAAAACACGTCATGCAAAAAATAAATAAATAAATAAAAAACTATAAAAAAAAAAAATATCATGATTTAAAAAAAGAAAAAACTTCAACGTAATTTATAGTGAATTTTTCAAAAT
This sequence comes from Peronia peronii, assembly GCA_039654565.1. NCBI lineage: Eukaryota > Metazoa > Mollusca > Gastropoda > Systellommatophora > Onchidiidae > Peronia > Peronia peronii. The sequence continues at coordinate 10,740 of JBCEWB010139997.1, read as the reverse complement.
GTTCTGTTACTTAATGTTTCACATAACAAGCCAAAAGGTGATTTTTTTCCTTCTGTCCAATATTTGTGTTACGCCTCTTGTACTAGACAAAGGGAAGTCATTTGGTTAAGGGCTCCTTACATTTCATTGATCCCTCTGTTCCAGGCTAAGAATCAAATAATGCAACTTTAAACCTTCAACATTTACGACGTAATGTTCTTTTAAAAAAAAAAATGATGAAAATAGTCAACCCTAACAACATCCCCTTAACCGGATGATAAGAGTTTGCTATCAGATGTTTCATGTCCACAGAGTTACACATAGACTGACTGTCAGTGGAAACAGAAATGACTGGTTTTGTTTTGTTTTGTTTTTCCTTTACATTGTTGAGAAAGGCTCAGTTTTAACTGTTGTGCGCTAAGGCATTTAGATCCAAAGTTTCAGTCTGGTGATCCCTTGGCCAGTCAAAGTCACATTATTGAAATCTAACTCATTTTTTCCTGGATATCAGATGACCAATTTCTTCTTTCTTATCTTTATTTATCATTTCCCAGATAAATTAAAAGCATAAAATACGAAAGTCAGGTCAGCTGCATGTACTTAGTCTGAATATCGAAGTAATATTGTTTCATATGATTTTGCTAAACTTTCATTCATTTTCATCCTTGGAATTATTGTCCAATCCCAACCCCTGTACACGTAACATGGATATGTATATTTTCAGAATATTCAAAGAAAAGAAAAAGTAAAAAATAAAACAGCTACAGGCTACAGGTATTCAATATCAACAATAACTTTACAAGTTAAACACAGAACATTACTTACAAATAAGATAGTCCAAAAAAATCACACATTCAACAATAACGTTTTTTTTTCTGTTTCATTGCCACGTTCTTGTTGAGGACATCTTCAAATCATGTAATACACATTGTGTCTGTTTGTACAATAACAACATGATCATACCATTGTGAACAAAAATAACATTTCTATAGGATACATTACCTGAACAAGAAACATGGATGTTGTTCAATGTAAAATCATTGAGCACACAAATACATGTCATACAATATAACAGTGAAATAAAATTCTTAAAATATGTTATAAAAACAGGGATGTTTGTAAGAATTCAAATGATTTGAAAAATGTGTATTCAATCAGAATATACAAGTACACATGATGAAAGCTTTATCATGATGGATATCTACACTCTAAAATGCTTCTTGCAAAATGTCTCCATACAAACATTGTCTTATTTCACAAAACTCTGTCCGAAGAGTTAAATTTTCTAAGCAATTTGTCAATTTAGCTATGCAATTTGTCATTCCTAGTACAAAATAAAAATTATGCAAAATGTAAAATCATGCTCTAATATGAAATCTAGTCTTATTATGAAAGGCTTTTACCTCCCTGAGAGCACTTTTCTTTTGCAGTGCTCTAATCAAAGACCAAGCCAAGCTATCAATTTCTTCAGAACAAACAAGTTGCTGACAAACACAACAAGTATCCACATTGCTCTGTCTCTCAATTTTAACCTGCAGTGCAAGTGTAGAGTCGTCCTGCACCCAGCCTCTCTATTTCTTTCTTTCTCATAGCCTGGATGAAGTATATGACCTGTTGTATGAGGAGGTGACGTATATTATTACATGTGTGTACTGGGCTTTTTTTTTTTTTACAATGTATGTAGCCTTTCAATCCTAAGAAACAGAATTATGTAGACTTTAAATGTTTGTCCTGTTTTTGGTACGAAAATGCTTGTGTATAGAGCTTTAGAATTTGGAAAATTTTGTCCGAAAAGCAGAGTCTCCCCCAACTCTCCATCCATTTTTAACTGCTAAGGGTTCCTTGACACAGTTAAAGTACACCACAGACAAATGAAATCTATTCACCTTTATCTGAGAAGGCTAGACATCGGCCTTCACTACCTTAAAAGGCAGGGGACCATCAGAGGATGGCAAAGAAGTTTGGTGAAAGGATGACTTCACTCACAGTATCAGAGGATGGGTTAGCTATGGCCACTTCAAACCATTTCAGGTTAGCCTATGCACTGTCAGGCATTCAGTCAGCCAAACTTGTCATATTAGTGTCTCTTGAAAGACAGTAATAAGATGTTGATAGTCAATGATAGGCTTTCTTTTAGCTTCATGGTGAAAACAGTGAAGATCTATCAACACAACTCTTGAAATAAAATTATCAATAAACGTAGATCTAGGTCTGGTAACGATGAATTCATAGAAACCGAACATGTTAAAGTGTAAGAGAGCAAAGGTATCTCCGTGTCCCATCTTTTAGATTACCTGATCAGATCGTCGGAAATTGTGATAATATGCAATGTTTTTTATTCCCCACAAATTTTGTATGAACACCTTCCTTGTGAAGGGCCTAAGTCAGTGCTAAACAACACACCCAGGAGTTTGATACAAACATGTGAAACTTTGATAATATCCATTTCCATCAGGATCCATGGATAAGATGATTCCTTTGTTGCCTCTCCTTAACTTTCAAAAGCTCAAGTCGTGACACATTAAGTTCTTTTTACTTCCCTTTAACCACTTCAGCAAGGAAACGGTTAAATATTTTGTATAATTATTTTTACAGAGCAAGTCTTTACAGAATTCATTGAAACTGTTCTGATGTGACCAGGTTGACAAACACATTCACAGCCTGGTAGGTAAACAGTAGTGAACAACTATTAGTATTACCAAAGATGTCGTTTTACCACTCAATTTTTGGATGACAATTTACATCATGGTTAAGTTTGTTTCATAGCTACAGTGCAATATTTACTGATCTTAGTTCTTGTCTTATTAGCGAGAGCTTCCCCCTAGAATTGGTGACATGATACAGCTCAAATTTCACTAGCAAAGCATTTCAGTTCTCTGGGATCATCTGATGGTGAACACCACAGCTAAATAATATAATATGAAATGAACAGCTTTTACTTGTTTTTGTTTGTTTTATTTGTTTTTTTTGTTTTGTTTTTGTTTCCAATAATTTCTCAAATTTCATCAAAGTTCATGTATTGAGAGTGACCGACACAACTGACATAAACCTTGAGATCTCGGCTGTGCTGACAGATATGCAGTCTAACCATTTATAACGGAACTTTTCTTTGGTCCCAGCAAATCCAGTTTTATCAGGTTTCCATTGTAATGCAGAAATTAAAAAAAAAACATTTGCCAATCCTTTATTATATTGTAATCTATCTTTTCGGCAGTTTATCAATGGCAGCAGATACAGTCTGGCATGGAAACTTCAAATTTCTTGGGGCTGATAGCAAAATGTTTGATATTTCTTAAATTCCAGATTTCTGTGACAGTCTTTTTTTTTTAACAAAGGAATAGAAGGACTCCTAAGGGGACATAATCGTGATGACACTAATGTTCCCCAATCTTAACAGTCTTCTAGGCACTAGCATCAATCTTCAAGGCATCATCCACTGTCTTTAAGACAGCCTGTTACCAGCTCACCACATCGCTGTGTGTGCATCACATCATGTAGGCTATGATTATTTCCCATAATGGCAGACAGCAGGTGGGCCTGGCCCACTACCCCACTTAATTACTACAGGACCCTCTCCCCAGTGATTCCTCTTCATAGACGCCCAAAGTTAGGCCTACATTATACACTGGCTACTCCTATCATTCCAACTGGCTGCACCAACAGCTTGAGATGAGCAAGCCAGATGAAAAAAATGAGCCTAATCAGACATTCTGTCACTTTGAGGTTTGGTAGATGATGATGAAATTGTTTTGAGAAAGGCGTACTAATAATACAAAGAAAACATAGGAATTTGGGTTCCTGTCGAGATAACCATCAGCAGGAAGTTAAAAGATAATACTGTATAATCAAATCATATCTGGAATTTAAGCAAGACCAATAACAGCATTCAATATTTCTGTGATTTCGAGATTAGTGTGTTCAAATTTTCTGTGCTCAACTGTAGCCATAACCGAGTAATTGACTGTGCTTGATGTCTGTTTCCATATATATATATATATATATATAGTTATTTCCTATATTACCAAATCATTGAGTTGTTATACAGAACATCTATTACTGAAAGATATGGCCATGGAAGTACAGAGCTGTCCCTGTTCTCAGACACAACAAAATGGTGATGTCAGTACTAGTATGACCAGGCTGGCTTAAAACAACATTTCACAGGTTACCCTGATCATAATAAAAAAAGTTAGAAATCGGATCATTATGAAAGTTTAAATACATGCCTGAAATAGACTACTATATTGCTATACTGTGCTCTAAGTAAACTAAAATATCCAGTCAACGTCATCTGCTCATTGTGAACAACAAGTGAAACAATTTCAATATTAATCTCAAGAGAAAAAAAATATCCAACTCTGGATCAAAAGTTCCAATAAAATTCATGCCATAATTTATTTTGTCATTTAATACAAAGATATTGCTATAAAATATTGAAAGGCTCAATTATCGAACTATTACATTTCAGGCAAAGTTAAAGAAAGTAATACAAGCATCTTAACTAAAACCAACAACGTAACATTGATTTAACAGAACCAACTCAAGTTTGATCTGAATGAATGAATAAACACAAATACACCAACGGTCAGTTTAGACAAATCAAAATTCTAGCAGGAATCTACAGCTTATACTGTAAAACATAAACTTCAACATCTCGCATAAATACAACAACTGGGAAGAATAAAGAAGGGGATTTGGAATTGGAGATTGGGAAGTTAGTGATAGTATCACGGGGATGTCAAACTGTTTTCACCTAAATCTCAGAACCTCCCCCCCCCCCCTCCATTTCATCAGGTCAGACAGGCGGTTATATAAGACACAAAATAATAAAAATAAAAAAAAACGCAAACAAAAATTCTAGTCCTGTTATGTTAGGAGAAGTTTGCAAGTTATCACAGGAACCAGGGACTGCATGCCCTAAGTCATGCCGTCATCATAACGACTGAGCAGGACTATTTTCTAGACTTGGACCGTGGCCATCTGCCTCTTATACTTGTCTCAGACCATGGGCATACTATTTGTTGTTGTTGTCGATACTTTGATGTGTTGATTTTTTACCAACAACTCTCATGTGACCACTTGCCTGTGTGTCGACAGGTGTGAGAAACTTAGCACTTCAAATCTTGATCTTCAAACAGCAACTGAACACTAGTTTGACTTCACCCAGAACAAGCGCTAAAGTCTATTGTTTCACCGTTATTGTTCTGGACTTGTATGGTATTCAGAATTACCATACAACCTTGATTGGCTGATGGGTTTAGCAAAAGTTGGTAGTTGATTAGCCGAAAGTAGAAAAGTCAGTGATGATCAGAAAGTTGAAGTTTGAATCCCTGGTATCATTCAAAGATGAAACTGATTGTTCAGATTCTAATCAATAAAATAATATCTGGTTATATACTTAATTGATTATATACTTAATTTATGGTGTATATTAAAAAAAATCCCAAATTTATCTTGGTGGCCAAGTTAATTTATGATATCTGTATATATATATACAAAAAAAAAAAAAAAGGCAAAGGTACAGTGTTCTACAAAAGAAACGACCCAAGAGACAATAAACCAGTTCCACAAAAGACTAGTAGTAGAAAAGTTGTACAGCTGTGATTTCCTAGCCAACCTTTGGCACCAGGTAATGTGTCCATCCTATGGCCACATCAATACTAACATGGCAAAGATCATCTTTCGGAATCCAACTCTAAACAGCTGATCAAACATCAAGTTATACTGACAATGATCTCAGTTAGTTTTGTGTTTCCTTTTCTCTTTAAAGCCGCGCGGCCTCTGTTTTCATGGGTCTAATAAATAAAATAATTTACCAACTGACAATGTGCTGGTTGGCTCCATATTTCAGGGGATTATTCGCCATGCATAGATGTAATACCTGCAAATCTATCACACTCTTACATAAGACATTTGTCCAAGGATAAAACACATAAGTTGGGAGAGAAAAGGCATTTGTCTCATTCTGAAGAAACAATTTGAATCTGACTGACTTATTTATGACCAATGCCTTCAATTTATAAACAAAGACATGTTTTCCCATAGACAATAGAATTTGTTACTTCCTATCTCTTCCAGGCTAGGACAGCACAAATGTCTTCAGGAACAAGATCTCCCTGCACAATAAAAGACTCAAATTCTGTTTTATACAGTCTACATACACAACTAACAAACTCTAAGTTTGCATTTAGACAAATTATTTTAATAACAGCCCTAACTGAGGACAGCACTGGTCTATCTTGAGGAGCAAAATAATAAGAAAATAATTTCCTACAATGTTTACAAATTCCAAAACAAAAACAAAATTTCAGTAAATCACAATGTCAATGATTGTGTTTTGTAGATCACTAATGAAATCAGCATGGCTGGGAAGATCAGACAGAGGTCACACTTATGAGAGAGGAGAAGAGCCTAGTGCTGGCAGTTCCTCTCAGACAGACAGACACACACACAAAAAGAAAAGAAGAAAAAAGAATGAAAGAAAGAAAGAGAAAGAAAAAAGAAAGAAAGAAAGAAAGAGAAAGAAAGAAAAAGAAAGAATGAAAGAAAAAAGAATGAAAGAAAGAAAAAGAATGAAAGAATGAGTGAAAGAAAAAGAAAAAAGAGAAAGAAAGAAAGAAAAAAGAATGAAAGAAAGAAAGAGAAAGAAAGAAAGAGAAAAAACAAAGACAAAAGAATGAAAGAAAGAAAGAAAGAAAGAGAAAAAGAATGAAAGAATGAACAAAAGAAAAAAAGCAATGAGAATGAAAGAAAGAAAAAGAAAGAGAAAGAAAGAAAAAAGAATGAAAGAAAGAAAGAGAAAGAAAGAAAAATAAAGAAAGAGAAAGAAAGAAAGAGAAAGAAACAGAATGAAAGAATGAACAAAAGAAAAGGAAAGAAAGAAGAATGAAAGAAAGAAAAGAAAGAAAGGGAAAGAAATAAGAATAAAAGAAAGAAAAAGAAGGAAAAGAAAAAGACTGAAAGAAAAAATGAAAAAGAAAACGAAAGAAAGAGAAAGAAAGAAGAAAAAATAAAAAAGAATGAAAGAAAGAATGAAAAAAAAGAAAGAAGAATGAAAAAAGAGAAAGAAAGAAGAAAAAAGAAGGAAAAACAAAGAAAGATTGAACAAAGAAAGAAAGAGAAAAAATAGTGAAAGAAAGAATGAACAAAGAAAGAAAGAGAAAGAAAGAGAAAAAATAGTGAAAGAAAGAATGAAAAAGATAGAAGGAATGAAAAACAGAGAGAAAGAAAGAAATAAGCAGAAAGATAAAAAAAACAAAACATTTGAACAACTAGAACAGTTGATGAGAGAGAGAAAGACAAGAGGAGACCTGGAGGAAGATGAGAATGATCGAGTGAAGAAAAGAAAGAAAAATGTGAGCGGAGAGAAAGATGGAGTACAAAACATGAAAAGAAAGACACAAAGACAGAACATACAAGGCAGTGTAAATATATCGCAAAATTCCATGTCAATATATAAGTAACTCTAGTAACCATTTTTCCTAACCCCAGAGTGAAAAGAACCAAGAGAAAGTAGACAACAACATATCTTGTGAGAAAAACAAGAAGTTCTGCTTTCTTGGAAAAAAAAACTGGATGAAAAGGAACAGAACATAAACAGTATATGGATTATTTTATATTGCATGAACAACAGCCTCAGCTGTCAGTTAATGTAATGTACAAAATGAGAAAGGCACAGTTTTCAGATGTGGGTAGATCTTTCTTCCATTTCAAATTACAGGGAAATAACAAACAAGTTTGCATAACTTCATAAAAATCTGATTACAAGGTATTGATAAAACTATAAAAAATTCTTCAAGATACTGTGAGCTTTTCAACAGGAAGATTTGTCTTAAAATTTCCTCATTTTAAACCAATTTCTGTAACTAACAATGACAACAATAATTGTAGTACAGGTGACAGCATGATCATTTACAATCATGCATATCATGGTTGAAGATTCAAGTCACATTGAGTAAATTTCTTTCAAAAAGTACAAGTATATAAAAAAAAAAAAAATGGTTAATTTAAATCATGCATTTCAGCTGATAGATAAGATGAGATGGTAAGCTGGTGGAGGTCAATAAGAAATTATTTGCAAATGGAATGAATTTTGTCACGTGTTGATCAAATTATGAAACAAAATCAGATTTGCTTGCACGGGTACTTATTTGAAAGGCGAATGACAAGAATTTTTGAAACCTACAGTAATCAGTATTATGTAGTTTGTATAATCTTTGTCATAGTTCACAAATTAGTACAAGATGTAAGTTCTACTAATGATACATGCATAGAAATGTTTGAGTAAATTTAAATTAAAAATAGAATTATGAGCCTCACAAGCATATTTCAAACATCACCAAAAAGCTTATGGATTGATTTCATTATGAAAAAAAGAGAAAGAAAGGAAGAGAAAGAAACAAAGAAAGAAGAGAGACAGAATGAAAGAAAGAATGAAAGAAAGAAAAAAGAGAAAGAAAGAAAAAGAGAAAGAAAGAAAGAAAAAGAAAGAAAGAACTATATCAATTAGATCAACAATAAATTTTTCACACAATACAAATGTCACTAATATCAGTGGTGTAATGGGAACTGTGACCTCAACATAGAGGAGTTTGTATGGTGAGTCACATTATTCTTTGATGCCCTCAGTGGAGTGAAATAGAGTATAATTAAAATCAAAGCATTTAAAAAAAAAAAAAAAGAAAAAAGAGGAAGACGAGGAATGCATATGAAATGATTTGGGGGGTACCGATTTGGGGACTTCTGATCCACTGAAGTGATAAAAAATTTACAAAATAAATAGCATTTGATAGGATGGTCAACTGATATGATGCAATGCCTTCTGCATGTCTATAAACTAATACCAATAAAATATGTAAATAATTGCCACCATCTGTTTTTTCCACCACTGGTAACTACCCTTCAAATGAAAACAAAAAAAAAACTCCTATGATCACTATATACTTGTACACATATATATATATCTTATACAGAAAAATGGTTATCCTACGACTGTTCCTCTGTGTGTGGTGCCCGTATAGTATGGTCTCTCAATGATGGCCACGATGAGGGCAGCAGTGACAATAGCCATAATGAAAGACATGATAGTAAATCTTTCACTACGTTTGGCATACTTCTGTGCAGTATCAATATTTCCTTGCATAATTCCTTCATTGAATTTCTTCTCTGTTTTGAAAGCGTAATACATTGCTGGAATACCTAATGGGAAAAATAAAAAACAGGCTGCAGTGGAGAAGATTTTCAGAAATCTGATCTTACGCTGACGTAGTGGACGCTCCAACTCTGACCATCTTTGAGGAATACCCTGGGTGTCGATGTAATGGGACCCATCAGGCCGGGTCACTACCTGATTGGGCATGACATTGACCTTTCCATCTGTATTACTATACTGTACTCGGATATCTGACAATGACGTTGCATGATCAGTAGTGTCCCCTGCCCCAGCATGGCTGCCATTCATAGAAGTTTTAGATGCACCATTTAGATCTGACTTTTCTTGATGGTTGTGCACAGTAGTTTGATGTTCTGCAGGCAGATCAGTGATGCTACTCTTCTTGCTGAAGACAGAATTTGTTGTACCTAAATCACCTTCAACTGCCTCTTCATCTAACTGCATTGCTGGGTTATCTATACCCTCTGAATCAAATTTCTCCCATTTAGATCTTTCACCCGCATAGTGACCACTAGCTTCCACTGATGCAAATCTGTCATGTGGCAGCAAATGAGGTTGAAGATCAACGTCCAAACGAGAATGACCAATGTCTGGCACTGTATCTCCATCATCTTCTTCAAGATGTGTAAATCCAAAACTATCTTCCTTTGACATGATTATGTCCTGAAATGGTAAAAATGAAAAAGTGTGTTACTAACTCTAAAATAATGAAACAATTCACTATAAGTAAAGGACAAGGTGCCAACAGACCAAATGACTCAATTATTATTTTTGAAAAAATAAATTACATATCAAGCACTCAGAATCATAATAATATCAGAACATACATGAGCGCTACTGACATGTTACTAATTATAATACAACTTCAAAGAATTCCAACTTTAAATATTTATTAGGCTACTTCTGGATGAGAATTTAAAAAATAGGAAACAATTTTGCTGTGAGCATTGCAAGGAATCAGTTAAAAAAAAAAAATAGACCTGAACACAATTCAACAGTAAGAATTAATATAGAAACCCAGTTCTGATATCAATTTAAATAACATTACTGTACAAATCATGCTTTAAAAATTGATCTATTTTCATTATAATATTTGGTGGCATGAAACAACTAATGACGTGCATCTTTTAATTTCAAAGATCCATCTCAAGGGTTTGGGACAGAAAATCCCACTGGGCCATTTCCACCTCCAAAAATTCTCCTTTTGGGAAGACATCCCAGAGCATAGGCAAAAATGAATGACGAATCTGTCTGATGGTATATGAGAAAAATGAAAATGTCAAGGTTGTGTATTTACACTGGGAAATTCATACGGTTACAGGAGTCTGTAAGAAATATCATCATAATTATATTAAATGTCGTGAAATGTCCAAAAAGGTTAAAAGTTGGCTCTGGCCCATGAAACTTTTTACATCAATCCAAATCTAAATCAAGATCTAGATCTAGATCTACGGCTGTCGTTTTTCGGACCCCCGGGGTGTGAACAATCTGTTCATTATTCGGACTCGCCAAGGTGTGAATAATCTGGTCACTCTTTGGACCCCCTGTGTGCCAAGAGAACTCAAAATGCCGGTTACGGCAAAAAAGAT
>JBCEWB010139996.1:10368-21869 GCA_039654565.1 Peronia peronii | reverse complement strand
TTCAAAAAGAAAAAGAAAAGGTGGAAAGAGAAAGAAGGTGTCACGCCCCCCCCCCCCCCGGGCATCATCCTTGTGTTATTTGTTTATAGCTGTGTGCTAGATATTATTTATAATTTATTGTTAGTTTAGTTTGTATTTTAAGCAGTTAAAATGAGAACTTGTATTTGTTACATGAGTCCTATCATTGTGCAGTGAAATATGCATGTTCAACTGTTACTCTTTTTGAGATGCCTGAGACACAATATACATTTATTGGTACTCATATCTTATAAGAAGACGGATCACTCTGCAGGCAACTTTACAAATATGGAATATTTGGGGTACTTAATAATATATCATCTATTTTGTATCTTGATTTTATCACTAATGCTCAAGTACATAAGCATTTCCATTGGGAAGAGGTTGGGGGAGGGTGGGGGGGAACATGGTGTCCTGGATATGATTTTGCATACTATTACAAGTAGGCAATTTTAACCATTTCCATTTAGCTAGGCATGTTCAGATTAGAGGGCAACGGTGAAAAAAACTGACTTTCTTGAACAGTTGCCATGGCAATGGTGCCATCATGGATTTTAGCCTCTTAGCCTCTCTGAAATATGAAATTTGTCTCTTCCGCCAAATACCAATAGAACTTTATGATCAACGTTGTTTGACATATTTTTTAAAAAGTTATGGATTTTCAGCCATGTGTAAAAGGAAGATTTTGTAGAATTTTTGAAAATGCCATGTTGTGAAATTTCACATTTCACCCTTTTTTCATAACAAAAACCTACATGTATTTTACTCCAAAATTTTCAAACACAATGGGCTAAACATGAGTCCACTTTTTGGTATTGTTGTGAAAAAGATGATACGCAATTTGATTAGAACTGTTCCATAAATAAAAAAGTACATGGCAAATAGTGCCAAAAAAATCAGGTATTAAAAAAAAAACGTGTTTAAAGTTGTTCTTTTTTTTAAAAAGGAAAATTGATATGGAGAGTTCTTTTATTCGGCTTTTAGCCTTAAAACAGCATTTATAAGTTACTAGCCCTATATCCATGCCTTCTGCACCTTTTTTTCTGGCTTCTCCTGGTTTTCTGTTGATATCTTTTCACGAATTTTGCTCCTTAGCCATCACCATAAGTGCTCTCATAGAATCACTTCCATTTTCTCAAGAGACTATCTTGGGCCTCCATATTTTTCTGTCAAAACCAAGAGTGTCTTGACCTGTACTGTGGCAGACAGTCCACAGCTGTGCTCTGAAGCAGCAGAAATGAAAGAGAATTTCACTGTATAAGATGTGGAAGTTCATTTTGGAGTACCTGGTGAAAGCTTACACTGATATTCTGCATGATCGTGACTCTATTTCTTCTCAGAATGGCCAATGTCCAGTCCTGGTGCTGGGACTCAAGATATTGCTTGAAGAGGTCATTATCGAGTGCTTTCCTCTATCCAGTCAAAGAGTGATGATCAACCACTGCATATAGCATCCAGAGGGAGCCAGAAAAGGCAGAACTTTTAAGAGAAAACAAAAACCCAAAATCGAATTTTTAAAAAAAAAATTTTCAGCAAAAAACAAATTTTAGGATGCCCCCAGCCCCCCTCTCCTGCACCTCTTCCTTAAGATGTACATATATATCTTTCCTATCACATTTTGCTACTACATAGAGAAATTTGTGTGCTGATGTTTTCTCATGTGAAAACCATGGCTTTGCTGTAAAGTAGTGCATATCGTATGAATGGTCTCGGGCACAAACCATCTGAGTCCAAAAACACAAATTTTGCAGGAGATGGAAAAAAAAACTTAGTGGTTGAGGGCGATCTCTGATTTAGATGGTTTATCTTATGACAGTTTGACTAATTTCTATTGGTCTGAGGGCTTAGATATTCTTAGACATGATGAACCGTGTATTTGTAAGTTATTTTGAGGCATAAAAGTAAAGCTCCAAATTCCAGAGTTAGACGGTTTGTGCCCGAGATCATTGATATAGTATCGGCAGTAATCAAATATTGCCTCATGAACAAGCATCTGCTTCAACCTTTCACTGAGTAAGGCTAGAAGGAATTGTATATATATATATCCCATGTGTTTATCTCTAATAAATTTATGATTTTATCTATACCACTGAATTTGTTTCCCAAGTGAATGTCACTTCTGCTTATAGAATGAAAGTTGTGATTATTATACTTACTGTGGAGTCCCTCCATATACAAACATCTGGAAATAATAGGCCTATTTATCTTAAAACAAGCTTAACCTTAATTATATTTCATGGATGGGTTAATTTAGACAATGAAACAGCTGACTGTACAGTATTTTGTATATTAAAGAAAACTGATTTTCCTGAATAATGAGATCTCGGTCTATTATTTCAAAGTAGAGAATATTTTGCTAGAACAGAAATGCTTTATGTGGCTTACAATGTGCATTTTATTATTTTCAGTACTGACTTATTAAAGAAGAAAATCTTTTGAATGATCATAACTTTTTTGTCCCATCTGTTTGCAATGTACAAAACTTTGCAATATTTCTAGGTGGCCTAGATGAGTACCAGATGTTAAGAGATGAACATGAGAGCTGTTCTTATTATGACTGGAAATTGCTTTTCTACGCCCAATGTACACTGCCATTCTATGACTTGAGAAACAAAACTTGAAACTGTGTTAAAATTTTGTAGGAAGAAAATCTAAAATCATAACAAGAATTAGCCAAAACAAGTCATATAACACAAAGTACAAAGTGGATAAGATGAAATGTATTTCAGATGATCCGAGCAAGCATTTGATAACACAGAGCACTGTAAGCTAACATATCTTTTATCTCAATCACTGTCACTGAATGAGCTCACAAAATTTTGTTTCATTTTTTATTCTGAATGAAAACTATAAGAAAGACATGCAAATCACTAAGTTTGTTACTTTTATCAATGTGAGCTAGCTATATGTACCTACATCAATTACAGTGTCTCTATGGTAAGATTTAAAAAAAAAAAAAAAAAAAATTCCCGGAACATACTTGCTGTGCCAGTATTTTAATTTTTCACATGATGGCATTGCTTTCTCCAACAGCTACAAAATAACTTAACATTTTTCTCTCCATCTACCTGCAAGCCACCTCAGTTTTGTCTTTTTTCACATCACTTTGTGACACAAGTAAAACATTAATAATGTAGAAAACTGTAAACAATTCATTTACAAGTTCATGTATATAGTTCAAGAAGTATGTGAAAAAAAACAGATGAGATAAATAATGAAGAACAAAAAAAGAATTGCTACTATTCTAACCTAGCTAGCGAATATAGCAGATAACGAAAGAAAATATTTATTTTTTAAAAGTTTTGTTTCCTTGCTTTGTACATTGCACAATATGTCTGATGAATCAAATTCTGGACTTTCTGTACAAAATAATATGGAATGCTAACTTGGTAGTTCAGGCCCTCCTCCCTGATAATTCCCTGTCATTGTGGCACTACTGAAATCCATGCCAGGATTCTGAAAAAAAAAAAGCCAAGAGGCAAATGCATTAAGATTTTCTCAAATCACAACCACAGTGGACAAAGATGCTGTTCAATAATTCTTAAAAGAAAAGAGGGAAAAAAAAAACAAAAAAAACAAGGCAACGTCACACACTTATTCAATGATGTTTTATTCGATAGCCTTGTGTATTTATTAGCACACAAATATATTTTTTATCATAAAAAGATAGCCATGTCACTAGGAAACCAGCAAAATCATTCACATTAAAATACTTAAATCAACCCACTGCTACATATTTAAAAATACTCAGCCATGCGTTTCTTTGAAACTCATTTTATGTATCATCATTTGGTGCATTTCATATAAGAAGGTCAAAATCTTGTTTTTTAGATTTGAAATTACACTCCCTTCTTCTATCTTTCTTAAATGTATACACATTTAAGTATCAGAAAGCAGTAGATCAATTCAGTATAAACTTTGGCATTTTTTCAACTTTTTGGGCTCTGTTTTTGAAGATCAACACAAATAGCTGTGTAAGACCTTCTGTCAACTTATTCATAACTTTTTCATTGTAAATGTGTCAAAGTTATATAACTTTTCCATAATTTTAAGTTATATTTGGATGCTAATTTTGAATTCAGTACTGACAGTATGTATATTTCATTGAACTGCAAAGTGACACACCTAACAAAATATACACAAAAGTTCGATTACCAACTACAAATGAGACAGGATTGAAAAATCCATTTACTTTAAAAATCCAAACAAATACCTTTACTCCAAGCAAAAAGAATTTTTTAACAGTCTCTTAACAGAGAGGAGAAAACAGCCAGTGACACACATAACGTGCGTGTCACTGGTTGGTGACACACTAATGAACTGCTATAATTTAATTTCTTCATCAGCTTTAAAGCTGGAACTTTTGTATTTTATTGTTAAGATTAAACAGCACTTAACTGACACTGGAATTGAAAGTTAAACTGAAAAAAAAAAAATTTTTTGAAAAAAAAAAACTACATGTATAAGATCATAGAAACTGTATAAAATAATATCAATCTAGGCTGAACAGAAATCAGTATATCTAACATATTACATGACCATTGTATTATTTCTTCATTTGGTTTCAGACAAAAACAGTGTTTGGTTATAATTTGAATCCTAAAATAAAAATTTCTGATCAAGTCAAATAGTTTCTCCACTGAGTCTCTGTAAGTTCACTGTCAAGCCAACACTGTCTCTGCAACACCTTGAATTTTTTTTATCCATTTCATGGAGATGATGATAAAACCTCATGAACTTTCCTCACTTCCTTTCTTGTGGAGATCTAAAGAAGCTGTCCTTTTCTGGTTATCCAGATTGCAAAGCTTTCAATTTTTTCTTCTCTCTGTATCTTTTAGACATCCACATACTTTGAGTTGCGGCTCTACAGTATCTTCCTTAAACATTTTCTTTCTCAGATCTCAGCAGTTCTACTTTCTGATTCTCATTTCCTCTGCACTCAGCATTAGTTTTGGGTTTTCTTAAATATTTCCTTTGCCTTTCTGCATTTTGAATCTGGGGGAAGAAAAAAAGTTATAAATGAATAACACGCAAGGTAGAAAAAGTTTGTATGCCAGGCTAGTTTGAAAGTCATTTTAATTTTGGAAATTTTAACAAACTTGCTCACTTCATAGAATGTAAAGTACACAAATCAACATAATCTTTATTAAATAAGAGGATGTTTCATTATTAGCCTCCTAATTGCAGCTTTTCTTAACTGAGACAAAACTATCTATAACACCTACTATATATTATAATAAGAAACTAAAGTGGTTTAGATCACGAAGTCATGAAAATCTTCAGCCAGTCTATTATTTTTTTTTTTATCTTTTTAATTCCATGAAAATGTGAGAAATATCAATAACAGAAGGACTCATATTTGCCTTTGTGACACACACAGTGTAACAGTGACACACATAACACACAATGATGTTCTCCAAAACTGGAACAGACAGTAAGCTCTGTTACAGTGTATTGTTGCTACATGAAGACTCAAATACAAACCCATATATTTATGCTGTGAAGAAGAAAGGAATAGTAAAATAAATGGTTTAACAATCATTACACATAAGAGAAGTATTTTCTTACCTGCTCTTTGTTCTTTCAGCAGGCTCCATATTCTGCTGCTTTGGTCACATATGCTTGTTTTTTGAAGAAAAGGTCTCTCTAATAAAATTCCTTGCCGATTAAGTCTAATTAGAGTGGGTTCCCCTAATTACACAACTGAATTCAGAGAGGTGACACACAAGAGCGCTCAAAAAGTGACACACATAATGTTGAGTTTCATCAATTATTTGAGAAACAGAAAGTATTACAAGTATTAAACATTGTTTTTTGTCTACCTTTACATATATACTCTGTCATATTGTAGAATCAGAAATTTTGATGCTCTAAATTCAGAGAATTTCCAGATAGAAAATTTGAAGTTAAAAAATTTGAATTCAGAGTGTGACACACATAATGCTGACTTTTAGAGACTACAAAATCTTAGCTTTATTCCATATTTAAGGACTTTTTTCTCAGCAAAGCTGAACCATTACATTAACATTTAAAGTTGAAGATATATAATCGACCTTTATAATTTTAATTCTACATCCAATAGTTTGATTACAATTAGAGAAAAATAATGATATACATAACATGGAATGCACTATTTACATGTTACATCAAAATCTTTATATCAGACTATATTCATACAATCTAGACTGCCAGTTTATGAGAAAATTATCAACTCACCATTGCCCAATTAGTTCAAGAGAGGTGAAATTTCAACTTCTACAGCTAATGGCAAGAAACAGAAAATAATTGTTATTTAGCTTTAGAGCTGATCCCAGCATCATTACTATTATTCACTATTATCAAAGAAAAGAGTAGATCACTCACATGTCAAAATTTCATTACTAGTGAACTAAAAGCTCTTGGACTTGCAAGTGATCATAATATATTGATAACCAAAGAAAAATTTTTCATCACAAAAAGGTCTTGCAAAATTGGCAGTTTTTCTCTTTGTCATCACACAGCATACATTGTCAGTCACTAAAAACTTCCCACTTCTTACCTCAAACTGGAACCTCTGAAGCGTTAGTTTCTTCTGCATTTCATCATGTGTGACAGGATCAGCTTGATATTTATCCAACAGCAGTGAGGGCCAACAATGAGCTGCCGTGTTGTGAGCCTTGCTAAGGCAAATTCGAATCATATGTTTGTCCTCTGGAAGTAGAAAGTATTACCAATTTTTCAGCCAAAATCCACTGGATGACTACATTTCATGTGGATACTGCTAAATATCTTGCTCTGTCATTTGTAGTCGCTGACAGATATAAGACACAACACGATGAAATCAGGCGCTTGTCAAACTGGGGCAACCGGAGAAATCACATGTTTTTCAACAATGAATGAATTTTTAATGCAAATTTTTTTTTCTTCACAGAGCCTTTCTATATCAATCTAAAAATGCATTTCAGGATTGAATTTGCTGAAACTGATTGCATAAAAGCCAAAATATTGCAATTTAGTGGCATGGCCTAATAAGGATTAATAACAATTTATTAAAAGTGATCGGCCATTTTCTCACTAAATTCAGCTTCTGCAACAGCTCACCCTCATCGTCTTTAATTGCCAGTATCTCGACTTCTGCTTAAGGTAGAAACATTTTTTTTTCACACGCAGACAGGGAAATGAATAATCTTCACAGAGATACCAATAACTCTATATACTTAAAATCTGACGAGAGCCTGATTTCATCGTATCGCATCTCTTATTTGCAAGAAAATAGTGTAAACAGCACATCAAAAGAGGGAAATCAGGTTCCTCTTCGAAAGATTTCAACTGTACTTTATGTTATATAAATCATGGGGAAATGAAATAAGAAAAAGTGGCATGAATGGCCAGTGACAAGAAAAAGTACATGGAAGAGGAAAAAAACAAACTTATTACAATGCATGAAATGAAATATGCAAAAGTGAATGAGATTATCGCTCATGTATGCTCAGGTTCCAGTTTTGTTCATTAATTACAATATTCTAATGTTTCTTCTTGAATTTTACTAAACAAGACTTTTGGACACAGCTGAGGTGTACAATGATGTACACAAGAAGTACAATAATAACTTTCTAGATACAAACATGGCAGTTTAGTCCGAACCAGTTCTTGAGGTATCAACATAGAAAAATGAGGTACGACACAATGAAATCAGGGGCTCGTCAAACTGATGAGACTGGAAAAATCACATGTTTTTCAACAGTGAATGAAGTTTTAGCACATTTTTTTTTCTTCACAAAAACCCTTCTATATCAATCTAAAAATGCATTTCGGAGTCAAACTGAGTGATCAGCCATTTTCTCAATAGATTGTTGCAGCAACACTGCTGTCTTATGACAAAAAGACGTATATGCGTAATTAGGTCAAACAGTGTTTTTTATACAGGGAGAAAGCTCTTTTCATGGGCATCTATCTATCTGGGTCTTATAGTTGTACGGTAATAAATGAGAGAGATATAAGTTTTTAAAAATATGCCTTGTGACCTAATTTATTTTTATGACAGGAAAACTTATGACAAAAAAACGCATATGCAAAAAGTTATGACAAAGAACGCATATAGCCATATACGTTTTTTTATGACACTGTGTTCCCAGCACGTTTTATTCTGTTTAAGCTAGCTAATCACATGTTTTGCGGTGAATGTTTTTTTATGCAGGCCAATCCCAGCTTGTCCTGTAATATCAGTGACTGTTCTCATGGTTGATGCAACAGTTTTCATCACCTCTGGCTCTGGGTTTGTTCTAGGGCCTATTCACTGGCTTTGTCTGCCAGGTTAAATCCTAGTCTATACAACTTTTGTTTCAATTTCATTACCTACCGCTGCGAAAACTTTGTGGCTTTTTTTTCCCTCCGAAGTGCCTCATCACATGTCAATATTTGCTCACAGAGACAGGTAAATTATTGTTGCAACTTTCAAAATGTGTATCATGCTCTGTTCAATAATTAATATTGATAAACAAATAAATAAATACTCCAACTATAGTTATTACTGGTAATACATTCTCTTCCTTCTCTTCCTGCTCCTGTTCTTCCGCCACAATCTGCTCTTATTTCTCCTTCCACCTCTTTTTCAGGACCTTCCTTTTGCTTGGTTTTTTCTTGTCTCTGTCGACTTTTGTTTTCCTTTTTCTTTTATGGTTATACTTGCTGCTTATTTATTCCTTTTATATAAATACAGGTTTCTTGAATGTGTGTACTTACAGATCTATCATAAAATGTATACTGTAAACCTTTAAAGTAATTTACTGTTTCTTCTTCTGTTTTCAGTTTCCTGGCATGACATTGAGTCATGGACGATGACAAGAACTTAAGCAGTGACAGCAGTCTCGATTCTGCTGATGAGATACCCTTATCTAAAATAAAATCTCTCAAGAGCCAAATTGAGTTAAAAAGAAACAAAGACAATAAGAAAACCTTACTGGTTCAAGCAACAGAACAAGTGAAAGTAAGTGAAGCTGAAACAATAGTGGAAGACGATACAATCGATTCTGATTCGTATTCATTTGAAATTCTTGATGACAGTGATGCCGACCCGGACTTTATTCCAACCACACCAAAAAAGTGCAAACTAGTCTAAGTGCCTGGATTGAATAACATGCACAAGAAAAAGAAATTGCTTCGAGCTAGAAAAAATCTTAACCTTGACGTTTCATCAAATGAAACATTTCAACGAATGCCTTCAACTTCAACTCATTCTCCACAGACTAGAGAGCCTCCAACTGCCAAGGAACATGGTGACGCTTCTGGAGATACACGAAAGAAAAGTAAGCACAGAACTGCAGATGAAAGGTGTGCTGATGAAAATGCCAAACAAGCCAAACAGAATGCAATCTCACCCTCACGTAAAAGTAAACAAGTAATTCTCATCCCGAGAATGGATCAGCTTAAAAAATCTATATTCACCAGCAGACTGTATGTCTACAATGAAACATTTTCGACTCTTGGGTCACAGCAAGGAAAGAAGAAAGACATGACAATTGTGTGGCACCAAGCAATAGCTGGAAGGAATGATGAAGACATATCGTCAGCTTTTCACAAATTTTTTAAAATACATCACGATGATAAAAAAATCACAATGTGGATGGACAATTGTTCATCTCAAAACAAAAATTCGACACTTTTTTTCCATGATCGTTGACTTGATGAATGGTGGCTCACTGAATGCCAAAGAAATAAACTGCAAGTATTTTGAGCCAGGACATTCTTACACGGCAGCAGACTTAACACACTCGAAGCTAGAATGTTCGCTTGTTCATCAAAACGGCAAAATCTTTGACTTTGAAGATTTGTTGACAACTTTCAAAGATTCAGGATGTGCTGTCACATCACTGAATGTTGCAGACTTTACTAACTGGCAGTCTAGTGTCTCTCAGTATTTACTAACAAAAGCTGGGAGTGCCCGACCTCTCCTCAACAAGATGTGTTGGGTTAAATTTTGCAAAAATGAGGAAGTGGCATCCATAAGTTTCAAAAACGATTTTTCCAATGCTGAGTTCCAGGACTTCATTTACTGGAAGACTAACTTTAAGCAGTCAGCGGAAAAGAGAAAAGACCGTAGAGGCATTTCCAAAAAGAAAAAGAAAGGCATCATAAAACAACTTGTGCCCTTGATATCACACAACCGAAGAAATTTCTGGGAAAACTTACCAGAGAACACAAAAAGTGAAGACTTGACAAAAGATGTGAATGAGCTTGTCTAAGATGTTAGCATTTTGACACATAAGTGTTATTTTTTAACGTGATGTCATAAAAGACAATCATAATATGAACTTTCATTGAAAGAATGTTATTAATTTGTCACATCACAATGCAAATGACTATTTGCAGTTAGTTAATTAATTGAAAGTTTGAAGGCAAATGCATCCTCTACATTGATTTTTAGTTTCTGTTAATATTAAGTGTAAACACGATAGTCTTCTCTCTCTCTCTCTCTTTCTGTCTGAAAAAAAAACAACAAAAAAAAAAGTGTCCATGTCTGCCTCTTTACCTAATAACATATTTTCAACAAAATTCTTAACATGGTGTATTTTACATTTGAAACATTAGTAAGAAACAGTAATCTTGTTTTATTAATTTTAGTTTGAATTTTGTTATTTTTAAAACCAAACCAAACTGGTTTTGTAATGATGTGTTCCATTACAATTTCAATACACAATCTGGTAGTTTAAAAAAACAACTGTTTATTTCATTATTGTTGCATGAAGTTGTAATATTTAAACAATTTTTAAAAATTTATTTCTTCAAACCAACACATATGTGAAACGTTCAACAAACTTTCAGCACAACATGTGAAGTCTTATGACAAAAAAACACATAAAGCCATATACATTTTTCTGTGATAAGTATTGAGATCAAATAGAAAATAAAAAAAATTAAATGGCATATGCGTTTTTTTATCATAAGCTTTGATAAGATAACTGATGGATAATCTATGATAAACACATTTCAATCAATAACTCCAGAATCAATCACTCATTTTCGTAGCCGATCACACAAAAGTTAGACCCAACAATGACAGTTCACATAAAATTGTCAGAGTGACCCAAATATTATTCTTGTGGTACACACATACATTTTCAGTTTTTTGCCTCTCCTGTAAAATTTCATTTTCTGCATATATACGTTTTTCTGTCATAAGACGGCAGAACAGGTCACCCTCACTGTCTTTAATTGCCAATATCTCAACTTGTACTTAAGGTAAACAAAATTTTTTTCACATACAGAAGGGGAAATAAATAATCTTCAGAGTGATACCAATAATGCCATAAACTCAAAATTTGATGAGAGCCTGATTTCATCATGTCGCATCTCAAACAGACATTTGTTTTACCCTAAGTGAGGGCAGTATCATACATGTAACTTGTTAAAATAATGTGAATATGTCAACAGAGCAATGGTCTACAAAAGTGTATGGAGCGGGATCGGGGGGGGGGGGGGGGGGGGGGGAGGGGGGGGGGGGGGGG
>JBCEWB010139996.1:0-10358 GCA_039654565.1 Peronia peronii | reverse complement strand
TACAAAACTGGATGGAGGAGACCCTCCCCCCCCCCCCCCCTCACCTCACAGAAGGAGGAAAAAAAAAAAGAAAAAGGTGGGTGACGGACATCGGGAGTCATGACCCCAGCTCTCTAAAAGATGTCAGGAAGTTATAGGCCAAAACATCCAATGAAAGAACCTACTCTCCCTCTGAAGACCGTCATCTGTCTCCTGAGAAGTTTTCCTATCACTGTATGGAGCAGACTCCCCCCCTAATCACAGATACCCAAGCAGGACAAATAATACTAATCTAACTTGTATGTCCATCTGTTTTAATATTTTCTGATCATGATAATTTCATACCTAAGGTCCACAGGGCTTCATCAGCATGAACAGGCTCATATAAGTCTCCCTGAGAAAGAGAACACATCTTTGTGTTTTGCAACATTTTTCATACAAGATAAAATGTACTTAATGTGCTGAAACCTTACATTAAATACATCAGTACTTGAGCTGTAATATATAGGGTCTGAAGTATGCCTACTGAGAAACAAAAATATGACTATTTAGGCCTAAATTGATCACAACAATATATAGAAATTAAACCAGAACCACTTCAAAATCATATACTTCTAACATTTTTTAAAAAATCTTTCTCAACTTCCATATAACATAATTGCATCTCCTATCATTACAACACCAATATTTATCTATCTAATCTTATTTAACCACTTCACTACAACCAACAGTATGAGCATGTCCACAGAGTGATGTCTCAGTTGTGAGAAAACCTACATGGTCTACTTTAGCTCAGCCCAAAGTGAAGGTGGTGGTCAGCAGTAGACAGTTGAAGGAGACTGTCTATATTGCTGATTCTCTGCACAGAACTGCAAAACTGGCCTAGCAGTGAAACTGTTAACATCATTTCATTAATGTTTTCAACAGGTGAGCTGAGCGGTGTTGTTAAAATAATATAATAAATGCTATTATTTTTTAAAAAACAAACAAGAAATTCAACGACAAACTGAATAAAGTCAGTTTTAAACCATCTACTGGATGCTGTAGTTGGACATTACAATATTGCCACTTCCTCTATTCCATTCATATGCACATTTCTCCACCAACCCAGTCAACTATATTATGTAGGCCTATAATCGGCTAATATAATATATAAAGCTTCTCTGATCAGATGATTATGGATAGTAAGTACTTGTGTATGTAAATAATTCACAAATTCTGTTATGTGCTCCTATTGAATGAAATATTATATATCTAATTTCTGATTCATGTGATTTCAACATCCCAAGGAAGCTATAATATCCCATCATTAAAAAAAAAAAAAAAATCTAGATCTAGATTCTAGATCTAGATCTACATAGTAAGAGCTGACTCTTGTAAAATCTAAGTTCCATCATATCCTTGGCATCTTGGCTCTGTCAGCTGAGCCTGTAAAATACCTCGTGTTTCTATTTCTTCTTATTTACGTGATGTCTTGCCTTCACCATCTTTTTATTGATAAATCCTTACCTCGAAAACAATGTTTCCTTTCACTGCAACCCTAATGTGCTTTGGTTTGATTATGCACGTAATTTCCTTAGCCGCCAGAGGCGTGCTAGAATTCACTTCAATATAAACTTCATCAATGGTCTGATACCAACAGCCCCATTCAGTTTTACTAGATACAACACCACTTCTCTCGTCAAAATGTGCCATCCTATGCGAATAGTTTTTGCTACAACGATTCAGCTGATGCTATTTATCAGAGATTCCAACTTTCGCTTTCGCTATCACATTAGAGCTCTTCATTGGCGAAAACATTGCTAATGCTGATACATTGCAGTACAAATAATAATAATAAAAGACTATAATAGTCGATAATGACGTCGTCCAACGGCGTGACAAGGATTACATCTTAGCTAGACCTAGATCCACTATTTATTAATCTTACTCTGATTCATTTCTCCCCAGCAAAATGTCGGGCAAATCGACAGCAAAAGCTGCTCATTTCTCTACAAACTTACCACAGCTTCAGAATCTCATGAAGAGAGATCCACTATCGTACAAAGATGAGGTAGAGTATGGATCTAACTAGACCTAGACGTTGATCTAGATTTCTAGATCTAGACCTAGATACATGAATATTGTTTCTAGATATATAGACCTACGTTTAGCTAGATCTATTTAAAAAAACTCTTTCAAAAATCTGCCTTGACTTGGCAGTGCGGGTAGGCAGTAGCAGGCACTGCCCATAACAACGCTGGGGAGAACATTTCTTCCTAGATTTTGAGTGAAAACAATACACGATACACCCAGGTTAATTTTTTAAAACATTATAGAGGTCTAAAGCACTTGTGCTGAATGCGTGACATCATCTGTCATAAACAATAGCGCATGAGGAGATATGGTACTTTGTTATTAATCTGGTGACACCGTTAGTAATCTGGTGATAATCTGGTGATGTTTTTTAAACCATGAGCAAAGGAGCGCTACCCGATAAAATAGTTTCAAACTTTTATTATTTGTAGAGAAAAATGTTTGCACTTTAATTTGATTTAACCTTTGGCTTATTTTGTTCTTCTTGGTAAGATGTTTTCATTACTTTCTCACAAAAATACAATAGAATGCCATGACTGTTCATTTTTTTTTTTTAATCTGAAGTTGTATCAAAATAAACAGCATTCAGTTTTTCTTTCAGAGCCACATATTTACATTATTACTGCATTGCATGGTATTCTACCCATTTAAGAATAAAAAAGCAGGTCTGAAAATTGCTCAACGGGGTGCACTGGAAACCTGTAACAGTAACCCTATTTTTACAATCAAGAAAGCAATTTCATTCAAAAGAAGAAAAGGATATCTTTGTTTTCATTTGCAACACTTTAGTTTTTATAGAAAATTTGGTAAAATACGAGAGCAGAAAGTTCACGCATTGTGGAACAGCAGTTGATGATCGGTTTAGAGTAGCTAGTAATCTGTGTTAAAAGTGGATACTTTTGCTATTGGTCTCAAACTCAGCAGTTGCTAGATTTAATCCTAGATTACCTGTGATCACCTGTTGTCTAAATCTGTTTCTATATAGACCCAATACTTAAGTTTTAAAACAGCGAACTACTCCACAAGCCTTTTTTTAGGGAAAAAAAAAAAAGGCGTAAGCCTTTGCAGTGTATCATAGTTGATGTTCCAACAAATAATCATGACTTAGACCATAGGCCCTACATACTTCTGAAAGAATGGCTTAATTCTGACAACCAAAAAACGTGTTTGTTTTGGTCATAATTTGATATTTGATCGGAAAGATTAAACTTTGATTGAAAGTGTGTCTTTGCATGATGTTTCAGTTTTCAAAACAATGGCAGTACTTCCACAATTTGATGCAAACTTTTCAACTGCAGCCCTCGAAATATAATGAAAAATTGGATGAGATGATTTCATTCTTATCACAGGTGTGTATTTGGAAATCTGTGTTTGAAAAGCATTTTTTTTTGTTGTGATAATAACTGTGCAAAGTCTAAAGATTGCAACATTGAAACTGATCGACTATTAGATAAGTTGACTTGTCACCATTGTCAGCACTTCCCCTTGGGGTTTTCAGGCAACAGAAGAACATTTTTAAGATCCTACATCTACAGAATTGTGACCTATGGTTATTTAATAAATTAGACAGGCTTGGATTTTGATTAGCGATGCTGCTAGAATTTTCTTGACAAACAATCCACACAAAAACTCAAGCCCCATTTTTTTTTCTGTACTCCTTAAAAAAAAGCCCTCATCATTTAACTGAACAGATTGGCTGGGGTAGTCCTTCCATCAGTATCTCCCATAAGTTCGCAAGAACTTCATTTTTGGCAGTACCCTCTTGAAAGACAGATCTATAGCTACATATTGACTATTAAATGCATGGATGAAATCTTTATGCAGTCTGATCCGCTTTGTCCTTCCCTTTTCATGACGACTGAAAAGATTCGTCAGTACATAGTTGTAATAGTTCTGTTATGAATCTCTGTTCTTTTGTTTGATACAGATTTTCCTTGCAGTGGTTCTGGATGACAAAAATGAAAAGTAAATGAACAGAATTGAGTTACCAGAATATAATTTTGCTTGATTGGATGTCCTTTATTAATTTATTCAGTCATAGAGAAAATCACACTATATACAGATAGCAAGAAATATGACACGAATGATGAAGCACAGGTTGAATTTAAATTGAGAAGAAGAAAAATAAGGCAATACCACCTTAGTTTGCAGATTCAGTTCTAATATTGTGATTCAAGATACATACAGAACACATATATATTAGAATAATATAATGTGATTTGTGGTTAGTAGGGGGATTAAATTTTGGGAAACATGAGGTCTGACAGCAAAACAAACTGGTAGGCCTATCCAGAATATATCAATATAGTTGTGCTGATGTGCCATTACATGAGATTATAGATATTTGCAGTAACATGGTAATGTTATTCATCAAATTGTCTGTTTTTGCAGGTGAGCCATTGCTATAAAGAAGAGGTTGTTGATCTGCCGGAGCTATTGAGTGATATGCTGAGAAATCATAGCACTGTGTTGGATAGGACAATGAGAATGGTGAGTTCAGTGGAGTAAATGATGCCGGTAAAATTCACGGAAAGATAATTTAATTTTAGCTTATAAAATTGGTGTATTAAAACATATGGAAATAATATTTAATGTGTAATATTGGAAGAGGAGTGAGATGAATCTTGAAAATTCATATGAACTTCAAGTTTTTCATTAATGTCACTAGGTTTACACACAATTTTATTCGCATGTAAACTAATTGAAATGCAGTGATGTGCATGTATGTATTTACATTTATTTCATTAGTGATTAATTTTATAGTAATGTCTTTCCACATTAGTAAACAAAGACCTCATTTTGGCCATTATCTTCTATACATGTGAAATCAATCCCATTGTTTACCTTACTTGTTAATGATTTGTATCTGTTAAAAATAATGTGTTTTCAGACTCTTGTGAAAGCTCTCATTATGTTGAGAAACAAAGACCTCATCTCTGCAACACAAATTCTCCAATTGTTCTTCAAACTTCTGCGCTGTGAGGACAAGTTGTTAAGGAAAACAATTTATCAATACATTGTATCCGACATTAAGAACATAAATTCAAAACACAAAAATGCTAAGTTGAACTCAGCCCTGCAGACCTACATGTTCTCCATGCTTCAAGAAAATAGTGCAGTGGTTGTGAAGACAGCCCTTGACATCATGATAGAGCTGTACAAAAGAAACATTTGGAATGATGCCAAGACAGTTAATGTGATAGCCACTGCTTGCTTCTCCAAGATCACCAAAGTAATGGTTGCTGCTCTCAAATTCTTTTTAGGTGAGACATTATGATCTAAACCAGGGGTGGAATATAATATAAATTATGTTAAATGGAAAAACATCTAGTTGTGAAAACTTTAAAGTGGAATTGTATTGCCTTGACCATTTTGGCAATGTGTTCTGAAATTAAGTTGTGAAATGTGCCATTTATTGTCTGTGGCCACATTTATTGATGCTCCACAAATAGAACAGACATAAAAGCTGTTGAAGTAATTGCAAAAGCATATTTCTAAAATGTGCCATACTATATTTTTTTTAGTCAGTTGTTGCCTAGAAATTTTATTATCTGCCCTTAGTCTTAATGAAAACAGCATCCAGTCAATAATTCTGTACCTTAGATAAGTCATTTTATGTACATATAATGCATGACATTTTGTAGACTATTTTCATAGGTTTATTCATTCATTTTTCTGCTCAATAGGTAAGGATGAAACAGAAGACAAGGAGGACAGTGACTCAGACAAAGAGGATACACCAAAGAAAAGAGTGAAAGAGTTGACCCTGGGCCACAGAGTAGGGAAAAAAACTAAGAAGAGAAAAAAGAAATTAGAGCGAGCACTGGATGCAGTGAAGAAGCATAAAAAACAGAAGTCCGCCTCAGAAGCTTTCAATTTTTCAGCTTTACACTTAATTTATGATCCCCAAGACTTTTGTGAGAAGCTGTTCCGGCAGTTAGAGAAGACCACAGAGAGGTTTGAAGTTAAGCTGCTAATGATTGACCTGATATCCCGACTGATTGGCATCCACAAACTGCTGCTGCTGAACTTCTATCCATTCATGAAGAGATTTGTGCAGCCACACCAGCGAGAGGTAGAATTGTTTTCAATGCCATGTCTGCTCTACAAAGATGTCTGTGAAAATTATATCATGTTCATGTTCTGCTTAAGCTTTTGCTTTGATAGCACCCCATATTTGAAGACAAGACTGTGATACAGTGGGTGTTACTATTATTTCAGCATGTAACATTGAAGAGGTAAAGGAATAAGTTTATTAACCATTGATAATTAGGATGAGAAATTCTCTTTATTGACACATGAATTTGAAAAAAAGTCTTTTTCTGTTTGAGTTGCTGATGCTTATGTCAGGAGTACCAGTTGTCTTATCTTCCAAAGTACAAGTTAATGTTACAATAGCAAATGAACACTCTGTATAGAAATATGCATGTTATAATAAATGAGACTACTGGATATGATTCATGATGTAGGTGATGTAGTAGTAATGTGCATTTCAGCTTTGAACACATTTGCTCATCAGTTTATGAATTTACAATTAATTTTGTAAATTATTTATTTATTTATTTATTATGGTAATTGATATAACTGTTGATTTTTCTTGAAGAGTTGAATGGAATCAGAATGGATTTTCTGTGTTTGTTAACATGCTTAAATCTCTTCACAGGTAACTCGTTTGTTGTTGTACCTGGCACAAGGGAGCCATGAAATTGTTCCTCCAGATGCTATAGAGGAAGTTTTGATGACCATTGCCAATAACTTTATAGCAGAGCGAAATTCTAGTGAGGTAATGGCAGTGGGACTGAATGCAGTGAGAGAAATCTGTTTACGATGTCCCCTTGCCATGTCAGAGGATTTGCTGCAGGACCTGGTACAATATAAAACTCACAGAGATAAAGGTATATAAACTTTGTCCATATGTCATATCTTTTCTTGTGGCTTTTCAAATTTTCATTTTTATCTTGAATTTAGTGATGTCATTTAATTTATTGCAATGGCAATTAGTAAGTCCCTTATTTCAAGTATATTTCAGGCTAAGGGCATATTGCATTTCAATAATTCAAATTTCTGCTGTGCCCACACTTCTTTGATTTAAGCATGTTCTGCCCCACATGATATCAGTTGATAAGGAAACATACACTTTTTCTGCATGGAAAGTAACATTTATATTAAGAAAATTCTTAGTTTTCTTTTCACTGCATGATAGTTAATACTGGTTTGTTGTCGATAATTTGATGTATTCAGTGTAAAAATTAAAAAGATAAAGTACAACTGTATAGTGTATTACTTTCTTTTAATATTTTGCCACATTAAATCTTTTTTTTTTTTGTAGCTGTCATGATGGCAGCCAGATCTCTTGTGCAGTTGTTTCGTAGAACAAATCCGGAACTTCTCCATAAGAAAGACAGAGTAAGAATTTCTGAACATTTATCGTATGTCAAGTTGAAAACATTAAGGATTTTATTGTCTATTTATTTATTTGCTTTTTTACCATTATATGCTTTATGAGATCATGGTGCAGTTTGAAAGGAACAAACTTTTTAAAGTGATATCCCATTTAAAGAAGTAGTTTATGAAAGGTTGCACAAGTTTAATTAATAAGTTCATTTATATGAAATCATATAGAAACTTTGATGGTACTATCACTGTTTTGTTTCTGCACAGACATTGTCTACTTTACCTATAAGAGAATAAAATATGAATGAAAAATAAATTCCTGGATAGAAAAGACTGCAGTGTATGAACAAAAACATTCAGTCCCATGGGAGGGAAACAAAGAGAGGATATTTTTTTATGTATTTATTTATTTGTGTATTTATTTTTATATTTATTTATCCTTTTAACTTTTGAGATTAATCCTAACTTATGTAATTTAAAGTGTTTTCTTATGATGTGGATCAAAATTTAATCTTGAAGGGCCGGCCAACAGAAGCACAAAGGGAGCTGAGAATAACACAGTATGGTCAACAAGCAACCATGTCTTTTGTGCCAGGGGCAGAGGTCATTTCCCAACGGGAGGAAAAACAGAAAACAGAACAAGATGACCAAGGTACAATGTCAGACAACTTACGAGCTGTGAATGTTATCTTAAAAATATATTAAGAATTTCAGGATTTATTGTAAAAATTAATTTTTAAATGTTTTAGCTAAAAATAAACTTTGAAAATAAAATACCATGAGTTACTTGGGCAATGGAGATTTACACCGTCACTGAAAAAACTTGAAGCTCAACAAGATGGTTAGCTATTTGGATCTGTGAATGCAAATATACAGTAGTTTTCATTGAAGAGGAAACTACATATAGGCCATGTCTGTAAGGGAACTTATGACAAAGATGGAATAAGGGATGAAGAAAGTAGGGCATGCAAAAATGTGATCCTTTATCTTGTAGGGAGTTCACTTTAAGACTTGAACAAAAGGACTTGTTGGCCCACCCACGAGGCAACATACATGACTGATTTTGGACATAAGGGAAGGGGAGAGATGATCTCATGGAACTGGCATAAAATAATTGTATGCAGTACAGAATAGCCAGTTCTTATCACTGGACCTCAACCAGTTAATCAGTTGGTCAAGTGACTTCAACCATTTCAGTTGTATTGCACAGTACTGAGTAGGGAAAGAGCAACACTGCTCATCACAAGAATAGATTCAATAGCCTTATCATGGAAATAGTGGTCAAGTGGATTTGCTTTTCTTGTAATTTTCTTTTGTATGTGAGCTGCCAAAGAAGAAGCATGGCAGCTCATGTACATAGCTTCTTCTCTTCTCTCCTGACAACTATGTATCTGTTGTAGGTGGAGGCTGCTAACGTTTATGTAATCGGGCATTTATCAGCTAGTGGCCTAAGATTTGTATTATGCCCAAAGCAGAAATCTGAAAAATATGGTATTACAAGTACTTTTTTAAAGTGTGTGTTTTGTGAAAAGTCCGCAATATTACATTATCTATTTCTTGCTCCTTAAATAAATTATTTTGTGCCTGAATTAACAAATGCTTCATTGTGCTTTGTCTGATATTTTCAGTCAAATGGGAGTCCTGCAGCGATGATGAAGATGATGATGATAGTGATGGAGAATGGATAGATGTGTACCATTCATCTGATGAAGAGGCTGGAAAGGTATTATATCATTATCATTCATGTCTCAATACGTTGAATGCATACACAATACATTAATAGATGTACAAGTCAATACTTCATGAAGAGTGATATAACTTTATGCAAGTCTTAAATTGAAAGTGTCACGACAAGATCTGAAATCAGGAATTTCAGACTGCACTTGTCTTTGTTTCACTTTGCATATGACTATTGAGAGTGAAAAAACATAATATTTAACTATGGCATAGCTCTTCCATAAAAAATTCTAGATGATGAGCTGACCATTTTAAGAATGCAAATATACTGTTTTGTTCATAGAAAGTTTACAGCTCAAAGCGGGAGTGTCACAGCTGATTTTTGACAGGGACAGTTACAGTGCTGGTCTTTTTTGCTGGGTTAGTTCCTTAAACAAGAGGCAGCAGTTTTTGGAACTTCATTTGCACATGGTTAAGTGCCAAAGGAATAAACCAAAGACTCTAGCATATAGTAAAGTCACCATTTCAACTAAAGGCAACTTTTGTTTCAGAGTCACCATAAATACTCTTTGTCCATGACTGATATACTTTTCACTTTATTGAAGTAATCAAACTGTTTATGTACAGTGGAATTTAAAAATCTTAAAATATTCATGTCTTTTTGTAGTGAAATTCATTCTCAGTAGAAGGGAGCTTATATTTCATCTACTCTGAAAAGCATCAAAAACTTCTTTCATGTTTACCCTCTATGGAAAATACAGTGGAGTCCAAATAATTCAAACTCTTCTAAATCGAATTTCTGCTTAATTTGAATATTCCTGGAAGCTAGATTTTTTTTCCCTTCTTTGTCCTTAGTAAAAGTAATCTTGTAATTCAAACTAAGTCTGCCCCTCTCCTCATAATTCGAATTCGGGAATTCGAAGTTTTCACAGCACTAATGTGAAAATCCAAAATTTACTTGTTGAATGGTCTGTGTTGTTTCATCCACCCATTCTGCACCATCACAGTGTTCCCCGAAACACACGTTGACGTCTCTCTACCACTGTTTCAACAAAGAATGATGTGCTATCGATTGATACATGACATCATCGCACCGTGTTGTACATGTGAAGGACAAAGACAGACCTGCCATTTATTCCGATTTTATCAGAATACTCCGATTTTCCCCCACAAATTCCTGTCCTTCCGATTTTTCCGATTACCTGCACTGTATTCCGATTTTTTTTTTTTTT
>JBCEWB010139985.1:0-10964 GCA_039654565.1 Peronia peronii | reverse complement strand
CCCTCTGCCATCCAGGCTCTTGCTCGTTTGGGGCTCTTTATTCAGTGATAGATCATCACTATTTTGCTGGCTACGGGTAAATTTCGTATAGAAGACTTGATTATGGTCTCCATCACCAATATTGGGAGCCCCGAGTGCCAGGGGTGGACACTGACTGACCATCTGAGGTGCTGACCACACCGAATATCAAAGAAAACATTCACCTGGGCCTCTGAAATAGACCTCCCACAGCCTAATGAGGGTGAAATATGCCATGTTTCTGCTGTTTCAGTGTGCAATAGTGGATTATCTGTCACAGGAAGGTAAAAACACTCTTAGTTTTAACCAAGGAAGACATGGCAGCCATATATAGCCCTCTCTGGACCCCAAAATGACTCCACGGAAGCCCTTTTGCCAGTGGGGTTAGGGAAGCGAAAATGGAGGAAAAATGGGCATAGGGGCACAGGAGAAGGCAAAGAAGGCATAGAAATCATGGCAAGAGGTCTAGTAGGTGAAACAAAATGTTTTCGGGTTGAAAGTCCGATCAAAAGCTCTTTACCGCTGTTTTTTTTTAGCAAAAAAAACTTTAAATGCGTTTTTCTCAAAACGTGCTTCTTTAGCACAAATATGCTATCTACTTTTTTATTTACGAAGCAATTGCCATGAAATTTGGTATGAATGCAGAACAAAACAATATCTAAATTTCATTGGAAGGGATTTTTGATATCATTTTAAGTTTTTGAGATTTTGGGGTCAAATTTTCGAAAACTCTGTGACCTTTTCACATACCAAATTTTTAAAAAATTGTAGAAAAAAACTAAGCACTTTATCACAAATCTGTTCTGATAAAATTTAGATATGTACACAAAATTACAAGCACATTGCTTGGAAAAGTTCAAAGCCTATAGAAGGTAATGTTACACAATATCAGGTAGCAAAATCCAAGATGGCGGCCGTTGCCATGGCAACCATGAGTGATTTTGAATTTTGTTCGATTGTTTTCCTCTAATTTGACCGTGCCAAATTCAATGGTAATGGTGAAAATCATCTCCCCCCAGCAGTTTCCACAATGACTCCCAGGACCCCTCCTCCCTCCCCCTTTCAGGGAGGTGGTTCAGTAGCAGTAGCTGGACTATTAACTCTAGAACTGCGTGCTTTCTGTTTGTTTGTTGTTTGTTTTAAACAAAACCCCGTCAGGATAACCTCCATTAGGAGGTTGAAAGACGTATTATAGAATGTAACGTAACCAGCCTAAGGGCTGCAATGCCCTGCGGCGCACCTTGCCGGCTTGTCAATCTGCCTACACCTCAGGGTGTTTGTTTTGACTATAGAGACTCCTCCTTGGCTTCAGAGTGACACAACGCAGGCCCAGATTGACCATCATACCGACCAATGTCGTCCTCTAATCCGTCATGTAATTAGATCATAATGCAACAATAACTTGTTCTCCTGTAAAGCCTGTTTGACTGTCTCAAAAATGGGAATGCATATGTTCTTATAGTTTTTCTTATTCTATGCTAAGCTCCCTGCCGTAATTACCAAGTTATCCTTGCGCTGCTTCTTCCTCATTATTCCAAAACAGAACTGAAACACACACACACACAAATAGGCCTTAAGTCTTATCTCACTGATAGCAGAGCACAGAAGATCAAATCTGAATCTGATCATCGAGTACCAATTGTATTTCTACTCTTTAACAGGCCAAGATTGAGCTAAGCTGAAGTTGAGATATTATTATTTTCATAATTTTCTCACCAAATGCTGCAGAGGTTGGCCACTCGCTTGCACTTATCACAGAGCCAGGCGGCCCTCTCACATGGACGGGAGCACTTGGAGCATAGAGTATGGATGACTGTTGACTCTTGATTGAGGGAGCAAACACCCATCAATTTGGACTGTTTGATGACAGCATTAGCCACTGTCCACAGCTCAAACCGACAAAGAAGATCTATGAAACACAAGAATCTCATAATGTAGGGATGTCAATCTGTTCTCATGAAAAGGCAGGGAAATATTTCATATTGTTTTACACACAATATGCCTGCAACAGTATCAAAACTGGAATATTTATTTGAAGAAAGAAATAAGAATTTAGGAGCCGCAAACAAATTTATGATGTCCTCTGTTATGATGTCATAGTCAGCTCTCCCATTTTAGTACAAAGTTTGACACTTTAAATAAAGCTCAATGACAGACCTTATGTACTGCATTTTCTTACTTTTATCTTTCATTATAGTTAAACTATGAAATACTTATACCTATTACATGCAGACAAAAGATATGAATATGAATTAAACAGGATCTTCATCTATTTACCCATTTTACTGGCTTATTGTCATCAATTTCAGTTTCTCTTTCTGTGTCCAACATTTAACTTTTACTGCCCGAACTGAGCATATACACAAAATAATATGCATGATGTTCCAAACTAACCAGCTTCGTTGACATTCCTAACACAGGCAAGCTTAGATAAAAAGAAAAAAGATGGGAAAAAAAAAAAAGAAGTAAAAATAGTGGTGTTATGAACAGCATTTCAATGATGGTAGGTCAACAGAAAGGCAAAAAAAGAAGAAAGAGAACAAAAAGGCAACAACAATAGCTTTTTATGAATAGCATTTCAGTGATGGTAGACTTACCTATGTATGCAAAGAACCAACTCTCTTGCGAAGCCTCATCAATGTGACCACGGACATGGTCCCCTAGCACAATTAGCATGGAAACCACGGTCTGGACATCTCCCTGTGTATGGATCAGAATATTCTTCACTGACAAGAACTTCAACAACTCAGGACCTCAAAGCTTGTGTATTCTATCACTAATTCTATGACTTTTGAGGATTTTCTTTAAGAAGGATGAGAGACTCAAAAGCTACCTTTTCATGGCATCAAATTTGGGTTAATACTGGTCATCGCTGTAACTGGAGTGCTAAAACATTCTATATCCAATGTCAAAGACAACCTTTCAGCACTTATATACATCTATACTATAAATCTGCAACAAAACTCATAACAGGCTTATGGACTCGGAAACTACTGAATGTATCCATATAATATTCATCATCATCACCATCATCATTGGTGGTGCTGGCGGCGGCAGCGGCAGCAGCATCAACAACAACAACAACAAAAATTAACAAAAAAAAAAACAAACAAAAAAACACTGATCTGTACCTGTTCTGCTAGGCTCCTGATCATGTGGGCCACAGATGAGGAGAAATCCAGAGCCCCAACTTCCAGAGTGTTCTTGACGACCAGTGTGGGCTCACAACTGTGATCCATGACTTCTTGCACGGGGAGGTAGGAATCTATCATTGTGGTCAGTGCCAGCTCTGACTCTTCCATCATCAGAGGGTGAGTGCCTGTCATGGCATTCAGCTCGTGACGGGGTTGGAAGCCTTCAGGTGGCAGGTTCTGCAGTTTCCAGTCCTTCAAGTACAACAGAATATAATCAAATTTCACTGTGTGAGTAAAACAGAAATCAGGTCTCACTATGCAAATATTGGCATTCAAGTTTTGTTTGACAACACATCCACACAATCCTGGTTACAATGTACCAAAAGTGATATTAATGGTATTCATGAGTTCAATGAGGTACAGTAAGTTGTACAATAGTGGTTATCAAACTATGTAAGGGAGATAGAAATCAAATATCACTATGCACTGAAGTGATGATTAGCACCATAATAAAAATGTGTACATTCCATGGACTATTGAGCAAGTTTTGAATTTGGACTGACCTAGACTTAGGTGCGATAATAGAACAGTTCATAAATATCCTATGGTGAGCTTTAAGGAAATGCAAAGCAGTCAAAGTGATTGCTCTCGCCCAAATATTGTCTCAAGAGTCTTTCTGAATTTTCTGCACAACTGAGAAAATGGTATGTATAATGCAGAGTTCATATTTTAAGGAATTGCCAACATTTGCTACAGCTTATCAAATTAAATTGGCTTTATTTTCCTCTCAGTTATTGCTGAGATGACTTCACATATGCTTTTTTTCATTAAACAGTTTCAGTGTAGAATAATGGATTGAATAATGGAAAAATGGCTCCCTAAAAAAAGACTGCATGTATTGGTAAAATTCCAGGAACTACAACTGCTGAACTGATCAATCAGTAAATATTTTTGAGCACTCTATAACGAAAATTAATTTTAATACAATTGAAAAGAAGAATACCAATCTAAAATAAATATCATATTGTATTCAAAATGGCCTCTCAGAAACAGGCCAAAACTAAAATGACTCATTGTGCTGATTTATGAGCAGTTTTATTTTATATATAAAAGATTTAAAGCTGGCTGAGTGATAATAAAAAAAAAAACAAACACGTTAAAGTTGCTTTGGCTCAACTCATCGAATGACGGACTATTTTGTTTGGCTGTTTCTTGTTTTGCCTTCTCAAATCATAAAAAACTTCTGTTAGCAACATGGCAGTAAATAGTTCTAGAGACAAATCACCTCCGATGGTGATAAGGATAGTTTTTGATCCATGCCGCTCTATTTTGTATTCAGCATATAAATAACTAAAACAAATATATACAAAGCTCAATAAACAAGTCACTTACATAGTGATCTAAACTTAATATTCCGTCTGAATTGCAAAGACCTGTAATAAGGTCCTCTTCTGCGCCATCTCCAAATAAAAAGTTCATTTCTGTGTTCAATTCTGGGGCACTCTTGTCAATTTCTGAACTTTCACCTTCCACCTCTGAACTTTCTTCATTGCTTCCTGTGGAGTAAAATCATGTGAAACATGAGCTCATATATGGAGTTTATCTTCTTATTTGCAGAACAATGATAGAATCATAAGTGATATCTTAGACAAAATGCACAAAAATACTGATTTATCATATGCTGGTGTAATGTAATAGGTGATATTGAATTTGGACTAAACAAAATAAATAGTAGCAATTTATTTTCCATTTACTTCAGACTTTCCTTTTATTTCTGCAAAAAAATGTGTAGGAAAAACAATCTGATGTTCTCTGATAAAAATTTATCAATTTTAATTTTATCAAACTATTATTAATTTTTTATCCAACTCAAGTACAGTTAAACTATAAATAAAGATTAGGTTTAATAAGGACTATTTTGTTAAGATCTTTTTACAAAAAAATCACATAAATTTAGACATTTGGATTGTATCTGAGGCAGAAAAATATGTGCAAAATAAACAATAGCTTTTTATTGTCAAAATAAATGGACTGACGACTATTCCAGATGTCCAAAATAGTGACATAATTCCTTCCACATCCCAGTAAAGCCTCATTGTGTGTGGTGTCATATTTCTAGCAGTCTTTTTTTTTTTTGTTATGTATTTAGGTCTGTCAATCCTAAGAAAGTAGGGTTATATCGGCTTCAAGTGTATCCCCAGACTGGGGAGAAGAAATTCATTTGCAGAAGTTGGGAATTTGGAAGTTTTGCCCTAACAGCAGTATCCCTGCCTACTCTTTATCTGATTTTCCACTGCCAAGAGTTTCTTTAACATGTCCAACATACGCAGGGAAGCTCCAAAATATATTTGCTCTTTTCAGAGAGGGCTAGACGTCGAGGCTCTCTAACCAAGATGCCAGGGGCTACTGGGTCACTGAAGAAAAAGCTAGTTCTAATCTTCTTCTTCCCTCATGGATCTGAACCTGCAGTGTTTTGAGTGAGAACTAGATGCCTAACCCTCAGCCATAGCACTTCTTTCCAGCAGTTTTATCATATAGCTTTTTATGCATTGGTGACAAGGCCTATAAGAACACTGGTAAGGCTATTTCTGCATGTAAAAATTCATTAGATTTCCCACAATGTATCACCGGGGATGTCCTATGCTGGAGTAAACTTCAATCCAACCATAAAAAGTTAATGTTTAAAAATTACCTATTATGCCTCAGCTTTCCAGGCACAACTGAGCAAATACAACTGGGAGTAGAATTATTTCTGCCTACCTGATGTGGCCTCATTCTGAGTCAGTGTCTGGGCATTTGTTTTCGACCTGTCCTTCTCTCTTGTGTGTTTCAGGGCAGGTTTTGTTGCTGCTGTAATTTAGATATCAGATACAAACTTTCAAAATTTTCTGTCAATCATACTATGTCATGCCTACATATAAAGCTCCAAGTTGGTTTGGAAAAACTCTTTAACAAGTGGTCACTGACAACAGATGAATAACAGTTGTTTTTCACTCTTTTCATACCAAGTATTTTTTAACTGAATGCTTTCCTTTGTGTAAGTAATTTCTTTGAAGTTTTCTGTGCTGGCATTACAAAAGAAACAACCAAAAAACAAAAAAAAGCATAAAATTTACCCTTTTGTGTGCAGCCAGGGAATATAGGGAGGAAGGGGAAAACTCTGGGAGTGACATGAAAAAGAGTTAAATGACACATTCACGGAAATGTTTCATTAGAAAACTAACTGCGAATTTGACAAACTTGCTGTTGCTGGGTAATAAATTTTAAAATTGAGCCAAACAAGTGCATACCTGTCTATCAAGAAGAATAAGAGCATACCAAATGTGTCATTTATGTCAAATTTCTAACCATCTGATTGCAGATCAGATGCTTTACCTCTAAAAATTTCTTATCCCTCAGGCCTGACTGCAACACAAGATGAACATCTTACTGCCATTGTGTTAAATCTTATTTAGATAGTAATTAAACTGTTAAATGACCAAGTCTTTCAACAGATCAACCCTTGACATGTCTAGAATTAAAAATCTGGAATACCCATATCTGTGTGATCTTGTCTCTCAGGCTGAGAATTGGATATGCCTAGGTTAGCTGTTCGACTGTGGTGGCTTGAAGTGGTCTGTGTGGTTAGGGATGGAGCATACAGTGTGACCAGCATCCTCCATATTTGTGCAATCTGTGACAGAATACACAATCAGAGAAAATGAGAGAACTCATCCATCAAATGGGCTGATATGACTGGCACCTCAAGGCATGCCGTTGCTCCAGAATTAAATTGTCCTAACTGCAACATAAAACTTGAAGTTAGAGCAACTTAATTCTGTGGCGACGATGACGATACGTGAAACCAGATGGAAAAATACCGGACAATTACAAACACCAAAATCACCAACCAAAAAAAAACCCAAAAAACCCAAAACAAAAAAAATGTTATTGAAATGTGTTACACAACTAACTGAAATGATTCAGATGTCCAAGGAGCTCCAGGAAATTGGATTTTACTGCTTTGGGAGTCACAAAAATTAACTTTGAATGTGAATATCACATCATAGAACAGTCATTAACAATTTTTTTCCTTGCGGTAAGTACACTTTATTTCTTTTTTTTTTATTGAAGATCAACAGTTCTATACATGAAAAATTTGACAACCAACTCATTTCAACTGTTCAAGGTGACAGATTTATCTTCATGATGAAAGCACTCGATTTAAAACCATGCAAGGACTTGCAGATTCAGCTGCAGATTATTTAATTGGATGACTGGCCCAGATTCTGTCATCAATTGAAACAAAAGCATACACTATCATATTTCGCCAGTGATTTACAGGATGTTGCAAGAGTTTCCTTCTGGGGATGCAGGACAATATCACTTCAATTTATCGGAGATGTATAACTAAAGAATCCTCTGTGTAATCAGTGCAAAATGAAAGCAAAATGAAAGCTATGAATGTATCAAGAGATATACAAGAATCAACAACTCATTCTAAAAAAAAATATGAAAAGTAAATGAAAACATGTAACTGGATCTTTGTAAGGTTACACAAACAAACAAACAACAACAAAATATTAATTATGTTGCAAGTCTCAGCTTGGCTAGCAGTGCCTAATATACTGTATTAAAAAAATAAGAGCAAAGCCCTCTAATTTATAGTGCTGAGAAAAAAAAAAAAGAAAAAAAAAAGACAATATGTATCTCTATTTCAAAAACAAAAAAACCTGCTTATTCTTCTAAGCCTTTTTCAGTAGGAGACAGTGCATTTGTGCTAGTCTCTTCTCTATGTTTGTTATCTCAACTGTTCTCACCTGAGGTTTATTGAAGCTTTCAGCTACCTTGCCATTGTGTAAACAGATATCTGCCAAAGATGGACCCTCCACTTTGTAATTTTTGGCAATTTCAGCAAATCCTTGCAGACTCAACACCTGCACAAGGTGAAATACAAAGCTCAGTACTTCAGGCTACATTAAGTATCATTCCGTCAACATTATTTGCCCACAATTAGTATTGTTTGCACAATGAGTGCACAAGCAAAAAGGAACAGAAAAGTTCCCTTCAGTGCCTCCCTGTATGTCGTTTATTATCAAGATAGATAAATGCTCCTTTTAGAGGATTGAATTTAAGGCACTTGATTTCACTTTAGGGACTTTGGGTTTTCCTCTCTGTATGCCCTTTGACGGTCTGGTCTAGAGATACCATCTTCTCTTGCATCTAGCTATCCACCATTCCATTATGCATGCAGATAACCCATGACCCCAAACTATTGTTACTGTCTATGATATACCTCTGGTTTGTGAAGACATGATAAACTGCTACCTCCCACTATGCCTTAACAATGGCCAAAAATGATCTGATATACCAGCATCCTATCATGCTTTTCTAAACATCATAATAAGGCAAGAAACAATGACTGGTTAACATCAGGCATGATGATAAACCAAACTTCAACATATATTGAACCATTCTGAGAAAGTGAAGGCAATGTTCGGTAACTTTAACGCTCTTCTCACACTAAGGAGCTAATTAAGAAAGATTCATATATATATATGAGATTTATTTTTCATTGCTAATGATTATCATATGCAAAGGAGTACATTAATAGATCAATATATGACCTAAGTATATAAAATGGGATCAAATACAATCTGATGCTCTTAAACAAACC
Organism: Peronia peronii; assembly: GCA_039654565.1. Classification (NCBI taxonomy): domain Eukaryota; kingdom Metazoa; phylum Mollusca; class Gastropoda; order Systellommatophora; family Onchidiidae; genus Peronia; species Peronia peronii. The sequence continues at coordinate 2,156 of JBCEWB010139985.1, read as the reverse complement.
ATACACAGTGAATATCACAAAAGAAATAGCATAGTTACTTACCTCATCATCTTCTAATTTATTTTCACCACAGTTATGAAAGACACATAATGAACTACTGGCTTGTGTGAATTGTCGATGGCGAGGAATTTTTTTACTTCTCCCTAAACTAGATGTTGACTGTTCTGTAATTCAGGGAAAAAAAAAAAAAAAACATTTTTCAAGAAAACTAGAATCACCTCAAGCCCAAGCCAATGTAAAGATTTGCCTTAAATAACACAAAAGATCTAATGATGTATTTCAATTTGTGAAGGCATTTCACAATCATTCTAGAAACACAACCTAATTGGCAATTCAACCAATTGTACTGCAATACTGAATACAATGTTCTAAAACCGACCATGTCGAAACACAACATAAGATTGTTCTGGAAATCATAACCAAGTTGGCACACTGAAGTGACACAACCATAAGAATAATTCTCATGCAAATATGTGAAATTACTCAGATGTCCAAAGAAATTTTGTTAAGAAAATCGGATTTTATTAACTGTGAGGTTTACAGGAGTAAACATTGGACATGAATGTTTTGGAGAGAAATGTCCTGATTAAATACCTTTTCACTGACACATATAATTCTATATTTCAAATATCTGACATATGATCTAGTTCATCTAGTTGCCCAACAAATATAGTTATTCTGTAAATGATAAACAAACTCCCAGTTGAACCAACAGTGATACAGCACTCACTGAGACTTCAGATCTGATGAAGCAAATGAATGTAAAACCATTTGTCACAATGATAAATACAACTGCAAAATGGCCACAGCTCTTAATGTTATGACAATGACAATCTTCAAGTGATGAAGAAAATGGTCTGAATAAATAACCTCTCTGCCATGGACTCACCTTTTTTCTCAAAAAATGCATATCCTATGTCACCATTGATGTTCAGGTCCATTCCAGCCAGGTTGACATGATCTGCTGGGCGCTTAGCATCATTAAAAATATGCTGGAATACATATCCGTCTCGGCCACAGCTTAAGAATGTATGACAGTCGTCCCGCCATTCAATGCCTGAAACATCACCAAATGTGGCATATCTGTTTACACACCATGGCCACTTGTTTGCAGTTATTTAACTAAACAAACAAATAAAACAAATGAAAAACAAGAACTAAATTAAAGACCCTAGCTTGGCTGACAGTATTCAGTGGGCAGTATTAAAAAAGCAATTACCTTATTCTGCAATATTGAAAAGCAAACAATTTGTATCTCTATTTTAATGTGAAAGTACAATTGTTTTCCCACTAAAGATTTTGTTTTTTGGTGGGAATCACTGCATCTCTGGGTGTCTTCTCAAAGCTGTATCATCAGTGCTTCTCCTGCTTAAAATTGTTTAACTCACTACAAGTGTTATCGCAACCTTTTCAGTTGCAAGTTCTATGATGTCTGTTATCATAACCTTTGTGATTCGGATTTCATGATATTTTTCCCATCAAAGGATCACAACAGTTGCAATAATGCAAAAGCAAATTAGTCTAAAGCCACTTCCCCTTCAGATGACCTAAATTTCATTTTGGTACACTACCTACTTAATTTTCAATGGGATTTTTTTTACGCTCAGGGCATAATGACAAGCACATGGTGTAAACACTGTGAAGTTCCACATGGTATTGATCTGTTTCAAAAAATACCACACAGTTGACAAAATACTGGATCTAATAGCCAGTGATGGAGACTGAATGTGATTTCTATTCCTTTTTCACCAAGTTCTTACATGTATTTTGTGCTGAACAGCATGCCCATACAAGGGACAGGATGGAAAGAAATATTTTGTTTTGGATGTACATTTTTGTGCCAACTTCGAAAATACATTGTTTAAAAAGTTCTCCGTGTGCATTTCAATACCTCATCAACTTTACTTTTAAAAATCATTGCTCTATCTTGAACAGTTAAGTCACAATGATTTTTTTTTTAAACCTCCTTGAAAAGTGAGGCTACCAGAGAATAGTTAAGTGAAGAAAGCACGGCTGCCAGTAAGTTAAGATTTTGATATAGCATCTGCAAATTAATTGTCTACATTGGACACTATTTTCTGGTTACACATCAAAACAAAACCATATAAGTGATTCATTTTCATAAATCTCAAACAGCCAAGTATGAACTGGCAATA
>JBCEWB010139974.1:0-10965 GCA_039654565.1 Peronia peronii | reverse complement strand
CTATCTATCTATCTATCTATCTATCTATCTATCTATCTATCTATCTATCTGTCTATCTATCTATCTATCCATCCATCTATCTATCTGTCTGTCCGCCTGCCTTCCCGTCTGCCGGCCTATCCACCCATCCATCTATCTGTCTGTCTGTTTTTGTCTGTTGTTACAGTGAATTATGCTCATCATGTTGGTGACAACAGCATTGCTGTAGATATTGATACGGACGGCACAGAAGGTCTCTAATGCCTATCGTTTGCATCATACAACTTTATTGTTGGCAATGGACACCATGGTTGAAATGAAATATTATTGTATTATTCAAAACTGCTGTAATATCACCGGTTGTTAGAACTACTGCATTTTGATGTAATATAACAGCCTCAGTTATCCGACTCTATCTTGTTCCTAGTAGAGTATGTGGAATGTCTGTAACTTGCGTACTTGTAGTTGTTTTATGGTAAGTGAAAGTACACATTGCTTTAATTTGCCTTAACTCTTTCTTATGTTAAGAGTGAATAACTTACTACATTGTTGTCAGCGGTGTTTAGCTACTCGGTGACAATTACACAGTTTCTAATATATATTCGGATATTTCCTGTAGATTTCATTGTTTGTGTGATCTTGCAAATTACACTTTTTTTATACACATTATTTAGTTGTCTGCACCATAAAGACTTACAGCATATCGGAATTTTTGTTTCACATTTAGTGATATCCATTTTATGCTATGTTACATTCTTGTCCGGCGTTTAGTGCGTGCCCAGGTTAGTCCGAAAAAGTTTTGGGGTGGAAATTTTGGAACTTCTGGTAATTTTCCCTAGCCAGCAGCTTATAATCCGTCTATTCTTTATCCAAATTTTTACTGACAAAAATTCTTCAGCGTGCATAACACACACAGAAACTCTAAAATATTTTGGAGAAGGCTGGACGTTGAGTTCCTGTATTCAAGTAGCCATAAAACCCGGAGGTGAGCCCCTGAAAAAGAAGGCGTTTCTAATCTTTTCCATTCACCAGATGCGATTCGAACCAGGAATACTTTCATTAGGAGGCAGGCATCAAATCCCTCGACCACGGCGTAGTCGTTCATTGTCAGCGATGGATGTAATTTATATACCCAGGATATCTCCTCTCACCCTTCCCCCCTCCTCCCCCCCCCCCTACACACTTATTTTTCCTCTCTGTCACCACCCCTCTCCTCTCGTAAATAACCAGCCGGCCGGCTCTGACCTTCTCTAGCGTGGCATCTGCAGGCACAGCGAGGTAGCCAGTACCGTGCGACCGCCTAAAAATGTGTCCTTTCTGCATTTACATTCACATGCACCCAGATCTTTTCACCAAATATCATACAGCTAACATTTTCACATCGGCCACTCCACAGGAGGACAATCCCTTGTGTTCAAATTGAGCCCCGAAATTTTTGGACTCAGATTGCAGCCGTTTGAGCAAGAAATTGGCCCATCATTTCTGGCATTATTACTCGCCATTATCCGCTCGTTTACCGGTGTTTAGTCAATTTACTCCACTTGAAATAATTGCGGATTAGGTCGGCTAGCGCTTTACCAGCGTTTTAGCAGCGTTTTACCAGCGTTTCATGTCGCTGGCGTCAGCCACCCGAAATGCCAGATTGGCCGCGCTGTGACATTTCCAAACGATGCGGGCCGAGTGGCGAAATTTGGCAAACGGAAATGTCGGGCGAAATTCCTCACTGATTGTCCCTTTGGGAAATAAATGATGGGAACTGTGATAATCATAAATTGCATTGTGTGTGAGAGAGCGAGTGAGAAGAGTGGGGAAATGAATCATGCTCATGGTGCCAGGCTGGCTTTTCTTTTTTATTCTTTTTTATTTGTTGTTGTTTTATTTGGTTACATTGCTATAAGGGTAGAAGGCGGAGTCTGTCTGAAGGGTGGGAACAAATGGTTGAGACCCGAGTGTGGAATAGAACAGAGGACATGGTAGCAACCGAGCGGAAAGGGAGGGGAGAAATACCATGGCATATACCGAGCGAATAGGACACAGTTTGACTTCACTCCTACTCACGTTCATCGATTGTTGTTAAAATGCAGAAACAGTGGAAAAGGAACACCCGCCTATGTTGACAAAGCGCCATTTTCTCACTATAGTTCAGCTTTGTCTATTTCCCCATCCATTCACATATAACTTTGACTCACAACAAGCAATCAAGCAAACTAAAATTCACTCACACATACAAATAGGCCTTGGTCTAATGCTATTCGTGTTACACATATTTCTGTCGGCATGTATGTGAATTTATATGTTATGTGTCATCAATTTTGAATGGAGTTTTCCTTGTGAGGAAAAATATACTTTATCTTGTATTATCTTATCTTACCTCATATTGCATCGCTTCGTTTTTAAAAATTGCATTTTGTCAATTCTCTATATATTATAGGATAAATCTCAGAACAAGATTGCGAATTTCTCGAGTCAATGTTTTCAGAAACATGTCGTTCTGTCAACATACGGTGCATGGAAAGGGACAGTGGCCGCCTCTCATAGATACTTGTAAAAATCCCGACTTTGATGATGTTCCCGATAGGCAGATTAATCTTTAATGGTATAAGCTTTGCCAGCACATTATTGTTATATTTTATCACCGTGTCTCTCTGTGTATGCGTGCTTTTTTCTTTTTCTTTTTTTTTTTTTTCAGCCGTTTCTTCTGCCTGTATAGATCTACAAGTACGCGGTGTGGAAATGATAGTGATACGAATGACACAGCTTTCAATATACGAACAGTGTGGGAAATGGGTGGGGAAAGAACGAACCCGCCAAATGCGAAGCAGTTTTGTAGATAAAATAGTTGCGACTTCTGTTGTTGTTGTTTTTGAAAGGGACAATCTGGGGATGGTTTTGTAGTTTTGACCAAACGAATTTCCCTGTTTTTGCTAATTCAATTCACAGATGAAAATGCTTGTAGTTAACTCTTAAAGTGTTACAACAACATCATCATCAACAACAAAATTTAAAGTGCTGGAGTGCCATGTTTAGATGTTGATCTTTATTCACGTGAGGAAATGACAATTTGGACGTAATAGCATGGCAGTGTACGTAAAAGAAGTCGCTGGTCACCTCTGTGTTTGAGTTGAATTTACTTGGGGCGGCTGGGGCGGTGCGCCATGTTCTCAGCATCCAAGTCACTTCCTTCTGCCCCCTCCCCACCAGCCCTCCCACAGGGACCCGGGGTATATAAGTAGGTTCTTTGCTCCCACCTGCGGGTGGTGAAAGTGGGATATCTCGCATGGAATGCCATCCTCGACGTTCCAGGTGTGACATCTCCTCTCTCTCTCTCTCTCTCTCTCCATGCTCCTGTGTTCTTCTTGACGTGTAAACGTGTCTTAGCGTTTTTATCACAATATAGCTGTGATCGTGCTGATGTGCCGTAAAACCCCAACACAACAGCCTCCTTCTGCCAAGTACAAGAGGTATAAGATAAGCATTGTAGAAAAAGTAGAAATCACTTAGGGACTATTATTATTTGAAACAAGTGAGACAAAATAGCAATAGCAGTTAAATATAATCAAGCGATTACCACGATGAGGAAAAGTCAATTTTCATCATTTTATACATTTATCAGAATATTATGTTACTACTCATGTTTTAAATCACAAGAGGAAAGGATAATTTTCCCCCTTCTTTGTAATGCTTGTAATATACCTCTTGCACCCAGCAAAGGGAAGTATCATGGCTGACGATCAAGCTAGCTCATCCCTGAGCCAGGTGAACAACCCCTTGATACTTTCAGAGTCAAAAGTGAAGAACGACCACAGCGGGCTAACATGGTGAAAGGGAATGAAATTATAACAACAAGATAGCATTCCCCTCCCCCCCCTCCTTTTTTTCTCTTGGTTTTGTTTTTACAACCAAGCATAGTTTTTTCTTTTGTCTTACTGGTGGAGAATGTTATATCAAATCTGGAGTCTTTTTCTTCTTCTTAGCCAAGGATAGCAGCTTTCATGGTCCTTTTTTGTTAACAAGAGACACAAAAAGAGAATGTTAAGTCGAGCAATTATCATAGTTTTTTTTTTTTTTTTTAAACTCTTTGCCGGAATGTAAAATAGTGTCTTTCATATCTTCAAGTCCTCTATATCAAAGCTAAGTTCTTATCATGTGAAGTTGTGCTATGTTCCACTCTTCAAGGCCTTTCTTAATATATTGTGTGTATCTTCAAGGACTGTGAGCATTTACTTACTCAGTATTGAGGGGCCATCGTGACTGAGGGGTTAAACGCACCTACCAGAGGACGGGAAAGTTTAGAGCTTGCATTTTTTTTTTTTCAGTGACTCAACTCTCAGATAAGATCGAATATATTTCGGACGACCCTTGTATACATCACGCACGAAAGAGAAATATTTAGCAGTTAGGAATTGGATGAAGAGTAAGTGAAGACGCTGCTGCCCACATAGAATTTCCAAAATTCCGAATTTCTACCCATAGAGATTTTTCTTAACAAACTTGACAGGCACTTAAAGCCGAGATAATCGTTCTTTCTTAGGACTTGAAAGCCTACATAGTAAAAAATATGCTGTAAGTTATGTGGCAAATAATTTAAACATAAGGTATAATAGCAAGTCTTTGACAATATTGGCCTTCAGGTTTAGTCCTGTAAACATCATACATAATTTGAAACCTGCCACAGTGTTCTATAAGGTTGAGATTCGTGTTTGAGGAATGACAGTATCAGAATCTGTTTTGGGGGCGGTGTCATATGAATGCCTTGTTACAACATTATCAGCTGTTTAAAGGGATTTCCAGTGCAAATATAATTATTCAGTTTTTAAGCAGATCAGCCCCTTGACACTTTTAATATGGAGTTGACTCCCCCTCCTCCCCACTGAGCATTGTCTGGTGGTACACAAGTGGCAAGTAAAATTCATGCAACGCCTAACAACCAATACAAAGGTGAGCAAGACCAGATCGCATTATGATGCATTTAAGCCTTGTATTTATCGACCAATCACAACGGCCCCTTCTAATTAATTTCATAAGTGTTTTATGAGATATGAGCTTAAATCGCTCAGGAGTTCAGGCAGGAAGTTCACTGTAGGCTCAACTGCTCAAAGGGTTAACAGTTTAAATATCAAGGCCTCTAAGAGTCAAGATTTATGTCTTTTTGACTGATTATTGTAAAGTTAGAATAATTAATGCTCTTGGGCAGAACTTCGATATCAATAGTTAATCTTAAATTTAAGACTTTTATGATGTCCCGTATCCGATACGAGATGATTAATCACTCGTTGATATGCTGACTTATATATGCTTGGTATGGAACGAGTTCAGAGAGCGTGTAAATTGGTGTTACAGCAAAGTATCAGTCCAAGAGCAGTTAGTCTAGTGGTGTTGATGTGAGGTGACGAGGGGCGTTACACCGCACGATACAGCCTAGCAAGGGCTACAGGCGGCTCAGTCACTTCACTGAGTGGGCAATGGCCTGATCTCAGCCTGCGTGCTTGAGCACTAGATCCATGCTCACGCATGTATGTTCGTGGATTTGGACGGAGAGAGAGAGAGAGAAAGGGGGAGGGGGGGGGGGGCGAACGTAAAGTGTGTGTGGATGGGGGGAGAGGGGAGGGGAAGAGGAAGTTGGGAGGGGGGTGATGTGTGACTGAACCTCTCTTCTAGCCATCTCTTTACCATTGGGGGGCGGTGGCTGTGGACTCTGAGTGACAACGTGGCACATTCAGGCACGGGATGTGGTTGGACTGCTTGTTTCTTTTCTTTTCTTTTTTTCTTTCTTTTTTTGGCTAACATTCACAACAGATGTTGCTCCGTCTACAGTCCAAGGTCTGCCTGCTCTGAAGTTTGCAGGGTTTGAAAAAAGTTTGTATATGGTGGTGAGGTACAAAAAAAAAAAAAAAAAAGGAATAATAATTGGAAACAAGAATGCGACTGCCTTACTGTTTGCGCCTCGGTGCACCATAGGTTGGTTGGCAGGCGGCATTACTGTATTCCTGCACAAGCTGCAGCAGTGGTTGTTAATAATGTGTTCGGTCATTTCATTGCGAGATCCACCGACAACGCACCAGCTACTGCCACCATCTAACATTGAAACCAACGAATAGATAGAGTTCCCACCGCTGACGTGCCTGCCTAAGCATTTAGTGCACCCCATCGGCTTTGACTTAGTAGATAGCAGAGATACCATCTGCGAACAATTGGCAACAACTGTTTTGCCGTGTTGGTATTGAATAGACAGAGATTTGTGACGTTAGTTTCAATTCTCGCCGACTCGTTTGAGTTACAGAGGTAGTAAGTTGCCAGCAGAGGACCGCTGGAGGTGTAGTTCATTACTTCGTGGACGATATTCTTGACGTCGAAAGTTACCTCTTCGTCAGTGTTCGATGTTGAAAAGTTTTGCAGTTGCGAAGCATTGGTCAGTGTGGATGATGAAACAGATGACGACGGAGACTAAGATGATATTTGAAGTAGAAGACAAATGCAGTAAACACCAACAGGCTTTTTGTGTTAGAATGTTGGTTGATCACTCAGTTGGTGATCCATATATTCGTGACTTCGCAAGTGAACTTTTCTGCAGTTGGAAGTCGTTGACTAGAGAAAAAGATGGCAATAATGGCAAAGATGATACTTGAGAGAGAAGAAAAATGCGGCAAATAGTGACAGCTTTCTCTGCTGAAATGTTGACAGCCTGATAAAGGCTAGGATAGAACACCCCTCACGTGATGGTTCCAGATTGAGAGTTTGACACAACAGTGTTATTTGCCGAGCGGCAGAACGAGGACACAACTCGGCTGATCTGGCGAGATGATGATTCGCACATGATGATGGTGAGGACGACGATGATGATGACCACTGCAGCTGTCCATTCTCTGAAACTCCACCAGCCACTTGATCTATTGCCTGTGTCCAGTCACTGTGAGTGCGAGTGTGTTGTTTGTCCATTTATACTATATGCCCTCCTCTGGACAGCACATGGCGCACCCATTGTTACCTCTGTTTGAATCGCATAGATAACAAACTTACTTCTTAAGTAGGAAAACCGACTTTTTTGGTTCTTATAAACTTTTTCATCAGTCCCCCTTCCGTGCTCCACATCTCCCCTTCCGTGTTTCACTGTTTTCTACAAAAATATACAACTTTTTGCATATTACTACAAACTCATAAAGTTAAAAAAAAAAAGGATAAGAAAAAAAAAAGAAAACTATATTTCTTCAAGAATACTTATGATACCCTTGAACACTTTCATCCTTTTAAAAAAATATTTTTGAAAATATTTGTATAATTATTGTTTTTTTTTTTTTAAACTGCTTTTTGTTTCTCGCTGCGAACAACTGTGGATACTTGGCCACGAATGTATTTTGAACAAAAAAAATTATCAAGTGTTTGTTTTAATCAGCAGCTCATCTGCTTTGCTGTGTAATGCCGGCACCATCAGCGCTGTCAGTTTATCTCTTGATCACGTCAAAGTTTCATATCACAGGACAGCGATGTCATAGTTCGTACCTTAATTTGGAAGATTAGTTTTCAGAGTATCACTAGTATTTTTGCGGATCAAGGAATTTTAGAATATTAAATATATATCATTCTTTCTTTCTGTCTATCTTTCTGTCTTTCTTTCTTTCCTTTTCTTTCTTTCTTTCTTTCTTCTTTCTTTCGCTTTCTTCTTTCTTTCTCTCTCTTTATTTCTTTCCTCATTCTTTCTTTCTTTCTTTCTTTGACAAAATGGAATCTTAATCTTTGACGGATTAAATTTTTTTTATGTTCGAAAAATATAATTATGTTCGCAACTGTCGCCCATATTAAATTCGAAAAATATCTGTCCACAATAAATTGTCACCCGTATTCTCATCCCCGCCCCTTCTCTTCGTCCCCGCTCATACCCCACACATCACACACAAATCATCCTATCCCTCACCCCCTTCGCGCACTGGCAGTCCTAAAAAGGGCATAAAGCATGCAAATAATAATATATTTGGCAATAACTTCCAGATTTGACTCATAAGCCCCCCCCCCCCTCTCCCCCCCACCCCCCGCAAAAAAAAAAAAAGGTTTCGACAGAATCCGACATTTGCTCGATAAAGTCCGACATTTGCACAGCATGGAAACTCTAACACTATCACCAGTCACATTTTGCCCTGCCTGCCGCCCGACTAGCGATAAGGCTTTTGCAGTATTATTGATAAGCTATTTCATTTTTTTTTTTTTTTTTTCAGCCAGCTAAGCTGCTTTCTTTTGCCAAGTATAATACAGGTATTGTAAAAGAGGGCAAAATCACTTCAGCCCCTCTTATTTAAACGTGTGAAGATGAGAAAGATGTATTTCCATCACGCCATATTATAAAAGTGCCTTAAAATCTCAGACGACTGTCTACCGTCAGCTAATCAAATACATTAAAAAAGAGAAAAAAACAAAAACAATATGAAGAACTTGATATTAAACAACTTGATATCTCTAGCCAAATTTTCGAGCCCTCTTGGTTCTTCGTCAGGGCAAATTATCATCCATCACATACATTTTTACTCACATGCATATCTCTTGAAAACTTAACATCACTCATATTTCAAATAGCAAAAGAAAAAAGCGATATTTGGTTTCATTGTTTACAATACTTGCACTTGTGTTTTCCCTAGTGTAAACCGGCAAAGGGAAATAACTTGGCTCACGATCAGAATGGCTGATTACCCCCCCCCCCCCCTTCCCCTAACCACTGGCTGTGATCGTCTAACCTTGTCTGTCGCTTTCCCGCAATCGATTATCAATGTGGCCGATCTAACACTGTCCCTCGTTGCTATCCTACCAAAGGGTTGTAACTCAATTTTTTTTTACCAATATTCATCGTAAAAGTACATTAAAACAGTTGTTTTTACGGTCGTTTTGATTAATTTGTCTGCTAGAAATTTATTATAGCCTAGCTTCAAACTTAAGAACTTTTACTTCAAATCTTGGATTCGAATCAGAAAACCGTGTATGTATCAATGTGATCCTCCTCGTCGTCCTGGCAAACATTTATGATTGGATTTAGCAACATTTACCCAAAATATTTTGAAATAGTTTTCTTAGAATTGTTTTTCCCCGTGAAATTTATAGAAATTTATAGGCATTGTATTGTTGATTGCTGATTGTCAATGTGAATGCTCTAGCACTGTCCACGCTATCCCACCAAACAGTTGTGACTGCGTTTTGCCGACACTTCCAACCAAAAATAATGCTACAAATGTTGTTCTTATTTTTTTGCTTTCTTGAAATCCATTTCTCTACAATCCTGTGTTACAGATGCTCAATTTTGCTCAATTAGGGCTGAAAGTAAGTAAAACTTTGACTAATTTATGTGGGCATAGGACTATAAAGTAATCTTTTACTAGTGACCAGTTTTCCGTTCGTCTAATAGTTTAACTGTAGTGTAGCTGATATTCGACATTGTCCTAGAGTTATTTTATCGTGCTTCTTTAGAAAGTGCCGTATGTTTTAGAGGATGATGTAACATTGAATTCAAGCAACGAACTTTTGAATACCATCTGGACGAATGGGTACAAGTGTCATTTTTCGTTTCACACATGAAGCTTGTGGGTTTTTGAGGGGCTTGTCGAAACATCCATTTAATTTTAAAAAATAAAAAAATTTAAAAAATGGATGGATATAATTACGGGACTTACTGCAGTTTTTGTTGTCGGCCGACGGTTTAGTCGATGTGGTGTGATGGAACAGGTGCAGATTATGGCCTTAGTATGAAAATGTCAATAGGCTGAGCAGGTGGTGGTGGGACATTGAAACGGAAAGAGCAACAAAATGATAATAGTAAAAGTAGAGAGCGAAGGGAATGTTAAGCGAAGTTTGAAAAAGGAATGCAGGGGAGAGGCGATGATTTTTTTTGCTTGGGGAGGGGGGGGGGGGTGGATATCCCCCTCCTCCTCCCCTTTCCTATTTTCCCTTTCATTTTAGGGCGGAGTGAGCATTGTTCGTTTGTTTTTTTTTTTAACAAATCCTGCTAGGTCTTCTTGCCACACACAAGGGGTGTTGAGCAAACCACTGTAAAGAGGGGATCAACATCGCTTTTGTACTCTTCTTTGAAACGTGCATAGTGAAATATTCCGAAAAAGTATTGATGTATGGAACATGTTTTCTTCTTCTCGGTAATAATTTGTGATCAATCCTTCAAATGACACTTTTTTTTCTTCTTTACACTGCTTGGTCAATAGGCCTTATGCCTGGCAAATGGAAATAGTTGATCTTTTGAACAATAATCCCTATAAAAATAGCATTAACTCTAACATTGTCAGAAGAACCTGCTGGAGTGTCAGTGTTCTTAGGATGACTATCTTATTTAATCATATTCAAGAAACAACGGTTGCAGTCTGAATGGCAACACTAGATGGGTATCTCACCGTGGTATTGTTTCCTTTAAAAAAAAAAAAATCTTGTGCAGAACATAGTAAACGAGTCTGTTGAATAGATCGACTTCTCGACATTTCTAGGATCAGGCTTTTGATCATCATAACTATAAAGAGGTCGATTTAGAGAGATCGAATTTTTAGTGGATTTAGCAGTCGTGGCTTTTTTGTCTGAGTCTTTTTTTTTTTTTTTTTTAACAAAACGCAATCCAGCACGGTATCAGTTTGAATAGCAGGTTCTCAAAAAGTGCCAGAGGTCGGTTGTTTTTTTTTTTTTCACAATAGAATAAACGAGAAGATCATGGTAGAGAAATAGTGAAACGATCGACAAATTGTCTGATATGGAAATAAAGGAATGTACTGCAAAACTTGACAAACATAGTATGAAGCCCTACAATCTTGGTTTGTTTTTCTTAAGCCTTTCAATCCAAAGAAAGTAGGATTATCTCCGCTTTTTAGAAGTTGCTAATTTTTGCTGAGAAATTTTGTGGGTAGAAATTTGGAATTTGGAAATTTGGCTCGGACAGCGGCACGCAGCCTACTCCTTCATCGATTTTGAACTGCCAAGGGTTCTTTAACGTGCGTAACGTACACACGGGACCTC
>JBCEWB010139963.1:0-10965 GCA_039654565.1 Peronia peronii | reverse complement strand
CAGTTCAAAATCGATGAAAGAGTAGGCTGCGTGCCGCTGTCCGGGCAAAATTTCCAAATTTCAAATTTCTACCCACAGAATTTCTCAGCAAAAATTGGTAACTTCTAAAAGCCGAGATAATCCTACTTTCTTAGGACTGAAAGGCTTAAGGAAAACAACATGCGTATATGCAAGGCATATTCATAGTACCAGTTGTCTAATATGATCTGCCTTGGTAAGCCTCCTTAAGCCCATATCATTACTATTGCACTTTTTTTTTTATATCGAGATGATTCATAACTTATGAGAAAATAAATTTACGTTGAATGCAAGAGCTGAATGTCGTGAGAATATATATGTTAGTGAATAGCAAAGAGCATCGGAAATCTAACAGTTTGGGTTGACTTTTAGTGTGTTGTGCTCTTTTTCCATTGCTTAAAGATACGTTGCAGAGCAGTGATTAAACCCGACTGTGTTTGACTTTGTTAGCGTGAGCTTGTGAGACAATGTAATACATGCAGCTGTTCTATAAACAGAAGGAATTTTCAACACAGACATTTTCTCCCTTTGTTTTTCCGATGTCTTCTTTGCTCATTTGTGACCTTCCGCGTACTGTTTTTTTTTTTTTTTTTACTTTTCTATTTTTTTTTGTGGGGGAGAGGGGGAGGGGGGTCTATACGGACATTAAAATTTTAAGCAATCTGTATTGCTATATAAAAATATATTGCTTTGAGATCTATATTGCATTGCTTCCATAGTGGCAACCACTTAAGTCATTTGTCCTCTCTTGTGCTTGCAAACTGACTGAGTCTGGTTAAATGGTGTGGGAAGACTTTTTGGCCATTCTGAAATTTGCGCTAATGAAGAAATAATAATACATGAAAATAAATACATTTATTTATTTATTATTATTATCATTATTATTATTATTATTATTATTATTATTTACAACGTTTATTGATTGGATCGTGGGAGTGCATCGAATTAAATCGTCATTTTTTATTTTTTTAAAGATTTGTCCAGATAATTGTGTTTAACTCTGCAGTTTTCTTAGCTTAAAGTGTTCGCCATATTAGTCTGAGAATGAATAACAGATATGTGCCCTCATAGTTAGTTTTGAATAACCGATAGTCAAAATGAAATTCTCACACGAGCTATATCAATGCAAGATTACTCCCTGAAAGAATTTTCTAGCGATGCCGAGGAATGGAAAGTATAACGGAGAGACCCCAGCAAGTGGATGTGCATAGAAAAAGCCATATGTTATAGAAATATTATATTCAACACGCTGATGAAGCAAGATTAAAACTGTTTTATTTCGACAATTTTCTCTTATGCAAGCTGTGCCAGAAACCGCGTCTAACACACACAGTTACAACGGTGCTCATATATGAAATGTAACTATAAAACGCTTCTGCCTGTGATGTAAGACCATCAATCTGTCATGGCGATATGAGCCATTCAGTATTGACAGGACCATCTGCTTGTGTCAGTCCGTCTTGGCGCTATCATAATGGCCTGTCTCAGATTGGCATGTAGATTCTGTTCTGCAGCGGTTGCTGTTGTACGTCTGAGGGTCAAAAACAACCTCGATTTTAAGTACATTACATTTGAAAAAAAAATCAAATTGACTCAGATGATTTGAAATTAAACTGAAAACTCAGCAGTAGTCGCAGCAGCAGTAATGAGATCAAGAACAAGAACAAGAACCACTAATAACGACAACAACGAACTAATTAGCAACAACAACTGCAAGAGAATAACAGCATCGACAACTCCCACAATTTAGTGAATAGCAAAGAGCATCGGAAATCTAACAGTTTGATTTGCTGTTTTATGCCATCAACTAGTCAAAGACTTCTTATGAATCACTGGCTCCCATTACTCAAGGAACGTGAACATGTAAACTGGGGAACAGTCCTTAAATTGTACTGGTCAAGTATTTATGATGGAGATGTACTATGGTGTGAGTATAGAGGGACTACAAGGAGGTGCATTAGGCCTACATGGAATGGGAAATTACAGGCATTATGTCAAATGATCTAATCTGATAACTTACTTGTATTTCTATTTAGACCTAATGCTACATATCAGGTTGCAGTCCGTGAAACTAGGAATAACAAAGATTTTGCGAACTGGTGTGGAATATCATGCCAAATATGACTGACTGTAGACAGATGCTCAAAAGCAAGTTTTTCGTCTTTCATAACTCCGAAAGATTTCAGAAAACGTATTGGTAATAGCTACAATCATCCTTTCACATAATTATATAATAGCTACACAATGGACACCCACCATGGTCATTGGTCAACCTGTTTGCGCACGCGGTCTAACCATCCGTTGAAAGCAGCGAATTTGGTAACTTTCTCCAGCTGTCTCATTTCCACCATTTGCAGCCAGATTGTCCTCTTCTTCTGAGGCAAATCTTTGTTCTCGAAGCTTTTCTTTGCTTTTTTGGAAAAGGATGGAAGTCACACGAAGCAAGATTATAAGGAAATATCGAGAATGTTCCAAGAATTTCCAGTTTTAACTCTTAACCCTTCTAATAAACCGCTTACAATCGTTCTTGCCACCGACTCCACCCCATTCACGGCTAAAATCACATTCCAAAACTCTATCAACTTGCCATTTATTAAAAAATAACACCAGGGAGCCGAAAAGGGATGACCGCTACAAGAAATAGCTGTACTAGGAGAATCAGTCAGTAAGATATTTTGATTGTCTCACTATAAAACACAACTAAAAATTATTGCAACTAAAACTTCAGTAAGATAATACGCTATATCATGGCCGACGGCTCATCTAACTACTAAAATAGCCCTATCCAATCTGACAGTGGGAGAAAAAGTCAAACATTGCAAAAACATGGCAAAACATTGCCACATAAAATAGTGTTTGCGCTACCTATCTGAAAAAAATCATCATTCTCAATTTCAATCCTCTTTTCTCTTCTCAATTCCAGACCACTATCCTCCTTTCCCCTCTCCTTCTCCTGTCAACCACTATTCCCTGTGGTACTGAGCATTTTTTTCTCCTACTACATATTATCATTGGTGCAAGCTGGGATAGGTTAGAATAGGAGAGGACAGTAGGATAGGATAGCATAGTAGGATAGAATAGTATAGGATAGGATAAGGTAGCTACAATGTATATGGGATAGAACATGGTCGATTAGGGTGAGATGGGATGCGGTATGATAGGATACGTATAGATAGGATAAGATGTAGTGATACGATGGAATAGAATGAGATAGCGTAGGATAGGATAGGATAGTATAGGATAGGACAGAATAGCATTTGTAAGGATAGGACAGGACAGGATAGAATAGAGTTGGCTAATGGTTAGATTGGATGGGATGAGATGGGATAGGATAGGGCAGCACTGGATAAGATAGGGCAGAATATAATAGAATGGTACAAGAAGAATATGGTAAAATAGGATAGGATAGGATAGGATGGGATAGGATAGAATAGGATAGGATAGGATAGTTTACATTAGGATAATATGGGATACGGCATGATCGGATAGGGATAGATCGGATAAGATAGATTAGGGTCTGATAGGATGGGATAGAGAATAGGATAGGATAACATAGGATAGCTTAGGGTAGGAAAGGATAGGATAGAATAGCCTAGAATAGCACACTACAGGATAGAATAAAGTTGGCTATGGTAAAATTGGATGGGATAAGTGGATAGAATAGAATAGCAAAGGATAGGATAGGATAGGGAAGGATAGGACAGAATAGGACATATAACAGTAGTGATACAATCTCATGCGAAAAGTGTTGGATGTGACGTTATCTTGACAAACTAAGAACAGCACTCAAAGAATCAGATTCAAGCTCAATTCATCCTCTGCAAATCTCTTTCCTGATACAAATCAAGCCAACCATATCGCAATAAAAGACACACGCCCACAACACCCAGAAATAAATCCACAAAAACATTTTTATCCAATGCGTGGGGGGGGGGGGGGGGGGGGCCGTGCTATTGTTTGGTTTTTATTTTATTTTATTTTTTTTTTTCGATTTAGTTTAATTTATTCCATTTTATTTTATTTCAGTTTATAATTTAAAAACTATTTTAATAGCTTTTTATTTGATATCGTCTTATGTTATTTCATTTTGCTTCATTTATTTCAGTTGCTTTATTTATTTTATATTGTTTTATTATGTTTCAGTTTATTTTATTTTTATTTCGGTTTATTTTAGTTTATTTTCTGCAGTTGGCAGTATGGATCAGGATCATTAATACCAGAGATGTCAAATGGCGTATTATAATGTGCTCGACCATTCTCGTAATGTTCTTTTTCAATTTACAATCTTTGATCATCCAAATTGTATACATCCTCTCTTTACAGTTTTAAAATGAAATGTTTTTTAAATTTTAAAATTATAAATTTTTTGCAAGGCGCAACATATCCGCGATTTTGCCACCTCGCTGTTAAGCCCAAAAAAAAACCAAACAAACAAATTGACAAAAAAAAAAAAAAAAAAACCAGACAAACAAACAATAAAAAATAGATACATAAACAAACAAACAAACAAATAAACAAGTATTATTATAATTGACTTCCTACTTCAGTACAATCCAATAACAAGATTCTCCTTTTTGACTGCTCTTACGTCTGAATTGTGATGTCCTCAACACCGATATTCTTAACCTGAATATGAATATATGTTACAGAAAGAATGGCAATCCAGTAGTTTCTTCTATCTCTCCTACGGTAAGCCTGGTAAACTGAATTAACAATGACCAACATAAAACCATGCGCCGTACTAGCAAATGCCTAGATCAATAATATCGTCGTCTTCTGTTTCTGCAAACTTTTTGCAGGCGCTACAACTGTCACCAAATGAATCAATTTATACCCAATTGTGGTACCGTCTCACCTTCTTTTTTTGTGCCTTATGGGATCATTTTCTGTCATTTGAACCGCTGCAAGTTTGAAGTTTAGCACAACAACGTCGCAGAAGAGGAACAAGAAAAAAAAAAAAAGAGCCCAAAATGATGACATTTTATTGAGTGAAGAATCAGATTTCTTAGGGGACCCAATGTAATCTAAAAAAATATTTATGCCTGATGTATTGGGCCGAGATGACACCTCTGAAAATGTCAATCAAAACTAAACAACAAAAAGAAAAACAGTAACAGCAGGAGGGATAATAACCTTAGATGTGAACAATTTGCAGCAAAGTGGAGTAATCTCACTCCTAGGAATTTCAGCATATATTTGCCAATCCAGTTTGGGTTGGAAAAAAAAAAACAATAACATCAAAATAAGAATGTTATATAACTGCATGGGTTTTTTGAGTTATAATACAATAATTTATAGCTAAATTAGGCTTAACATTTTCACTATTAAGCTAATACTCCCACACATTTACACGCTCGTGCGCGCGCGCACACACACACACATACAACACACACACGCGGACACACATACGTATTCATATACTTAATTTTAGAAAGATTGAACGGCAAGAGATGTCTAATTTTATGTCATTATGACACTGCTGAATGTATGAAAGAGACAGAAACTTATACTTCAAGGATCTGGCAACATGACCTTTCCCTGCCAACGAAGTAAACATTTGAAATTGAGTACTCTGTTCAAGTATTGTACATGGCACATAGAGCTAAAGGAAAGACCATATTGTGACTGAGAGTTTCATTTATATATATGGCTTTTTAAAAAATATATTTTTTAATTATTTTTTTTTTATGTATGATTATACTCTTTTTTCTGTCACATTGCAGGGCCAATTAATCCAAAAAAATAGGAATAAAAATGTAAATTAGAAAAAAAAAATGCTGTCCTTTGGCCAGTATAACAGCTTCATAGCTACTTAATAATATTATTGCTGTTGTTTCGAAGCCAAAATATGATAAGATAAGAAAAGAAAAGATACGATAAGATAAGATAAGACAAAATGAAATAAACATTTATTTATCCTCAATATGAAATCTCATTCGCAACAGTTGAGAGACAGAGTGTACAAGCAAAATATAGTCACAGTCCTCATCTAGGCAATAACAACAAGATAAAAGAATTTATTTATTTTGTTTGGGTACATAGTTCGCTCTATTATATTCAGTGTATAACCATTGTCTCTGATCTTTATTTTATTATTTTTAAAGGCAGTTTTAAATAAAATACCACAGTATATCTCTAAAACGATGGTGATTAGCAGAAATCCTATAGTGAGTCTGTTGACATCAACTGAATAGTGCTTATCATCAAAATACCGTTGTATAATCTAAACAGATGATGATTAGCAGAGATCCTATAGTTAGTCTGTTGACACTCACTGAATCTTGCTTATCATCACTAAAGCTGTATTATTTTTTTTATTATTCGTACATGTAATTTCTTTATGTAAACTAATGTACTCATAATTTGATTTACCTTCTGTCGTTTTGCACTGTATCATAATTATATCAATTGTAACATTGGTTTGTTAAGGTTAAGTGACAGCTTATCACTGGCGACATGAGGATACTGTCTCAAGGCTGAAAGCAGCAAATCGGAATCCACTCACAGCCAAACTATGAAAGCTGATGTAGTTTGAAGTGAAGTGGCTCTTTGCCCGACCTCTGGCTGTGACCAAAATGAACCATAAAGCCCTGGCCTGACTGTGGCGCGGCTGACGGCAGATCTACCGCCCAATCTCACACCCCTCCTGATGCCGGCCCATTTGCATAACTATGGGGACCAAATCGTCCCCTTTATATTTTGCTCTTTGATTTACGAGTGTTTCTATCATGAGGCAAGGCATTGCCTAGCACTGTTTCACGGATTTTTTTTTCTGTTTGTATGTGTGTGTGTTTCTTTTTTCTTTTTTTTTTCTTTTTCCCTTTCTCTGACTCTCTCTCTCTTTCTCTCTCTCTCTTTCTCTTGCTCTAAGCATTTTTTGCAGATCTTTTGATATTTTTTTTCTGTTTTCTTCAGTGTTTTCGATTTTGCATTTTGATTCACGAGTGTTTCTAACATAAGGCAGTGCTGCTTAAACACAAATTCATGAATTTTCTTCTTTTCCCTTTTCTTATCTCTCATTCCTTTCTCTCTCTCTCTCTCTCCGTTAGCTCCTTGTCTCTCGATGCCTTTTTCTTTCTTTCTTTCGTTCTTTCTTTTGTCTTTCTGTCTTTCTTTGTTCTTTCTTTCTTTCTTTCTGTCATTCTTTCTTTCGTTCTCTATGTCTTTCTTTCGTCCCTCCCTTCTTTCTTTCTGCCTTTCTTTCGTTCTTCCTTTTGTTCTTTCTTTCTTTTGTTCTTTCTTTCTTCATTTTGTCTTTCTTTCTTTTTTCCTGCTTTCTTTCTTTGTTTTGTTTCAATTTTCTTGTTTCTGTCTTCCTTTATGCTTCATTGGTTGCTGTTTGATTTACGAGTGTTTCTAAATTAGGCTATGACATGCCTAGCATTATTTCATTAAAAAAAAAATAATTAAAAAATGGGTGTATGTTTGGGGGGGGGGGGGGTAGGGTTGTTTTGTAGTGGTATTTTCTTCCTCTCTACATTCATCTATTCTTTCATGTCTCTTTTCTGTCTTCTTCTGTGAAGTATGTATTAATGCTTTCTTCCTTCCTCTGAATGTAGACCTATTCAAAATGCGCCCACATCAAAAGTGCGAAATATATTGCTATGACGTTTTATTTGTCAGATGAGTGTTCTTACATGTTGGTGTTCGAAAAGCTGTGTTATTTTAGCGACATAAATATTGCTACTTAAATTTTATCCAGCAGTTTTGCATTCATATGTGTTGCAAAATTAGGCTTCAAGTTCGATTTGCCTAATTACTGTCGGATGTAATGGGCGGTTGAAAGAAAGACAAAAAAGAACTAGAAAGAGAGCTAGGGGATGGATAAAAAAAAAGAACGTTAGGAAAAGAGCCCACGCGTAAAGAATATAGTGGATATGGCTGAAAAAGAGAAAAAGAAAGGAGGGAGAGGGGCGGGAACGGATGAAGCAAATTCTTCTAGCATGTTTTGTTTCTTTCTTTCTGTTTAGTCTGTACAGCTAGCCTTCAATTCTAAGAACGTAAGATTATCCCGGACAGTGGCGTCTCCATGTACTTTTCCTTTGATTTTTATCTTAAACGTGCGTAACTGTACACGCCGGACCTCCGAAATATATTTGTCCTTACCCGAGGACTTTTCTACCCAAGAGGCCAGGGGCCTCATGAAGGTTTGGGTCTCTTTAAAAAAAAAAATCCCCCTCCCCCTTTTTTCCCCGATAGGATTCAAACCCTCAATTTTCACACTGTCACGGAGAGGCGGACGCCTAACCCACCGGCCACCGTGTCTCCCCTGGTATGGGGTGGGCGCAATGAACTGAATAATTATATCCAAATTCAATGTGGGAGGCCGAAATTTTACTACGTCTTCTTTCTTTCACTGTCTTTTGTTCATTAACGTCTTGCTAAATATGCAATGTAACTTAGTTGACAGCGGCTTCTTGTCCCATCTACGCACATTTCACTGAGTAATGTTTGCAATGCAATATAGGGGGTAATGTTTACCAAAGGAATTAAAACGTACGTTCATAGAATTTTAGGCGTGATGTCTTTCGGCCGTACAGAGACAATTTTCACGTTCTTTGTACACGAATGGCGACGAGTGCACCATAAGATGCAGCTTATTTGCCCATCACTCCATCGAGTTTTGAAAGCAAATTTAACTAAGAGTATTTTACGAATGGTTTATCCATTCAAATGGCATTGAGAGTTACAATTGTATAAAAACTTGTCTGACTGTATTTGAAAATAATGGCAATCAGTTAGGTTTTTATTCTGCGCCCATATCGATTTTCCATACTGTCCAGGACAAAATAAACCTACTCAACAGTAAACTGAAGATCAACAAACAAACAAACAAATAAACAAACAAATAAACAAATACATAAACAGTAACAACAAACAAACAACAATAACAACAAAAGTAAGGACAAATTCGTTAAATAAACTAACAGATATTTAAAAAGATTGACCAAAAGACACAACAAATACGTAAACAAGAAATAAATAATAAATAAATAATAAATAATTAAAAATAAATAATGGGGAAATAGATACAAAATAAATAAATAAATAAATAGAAAATACATGAATAAATAAGTAATAAATAAATAAGAAACAAATCTAAAAAAGAAAGAAAGAAAAATAAATAAATGACTCAATAAACAATAAATAAATACATAAATAATGAATTCATAAATAAATAGATATAGGCCTATAGACCCACAATTACTAAATGAATAAATGTACGAATGCATATAGAAACTATAATTAAATATATAGATAAATGATTGAATAATTGTTGAATAAATGATAATTAACAATAAACGATATTAAAAAAGAAACAAGCGGGGAAGCACACAAAGAAAAAGCAAAATGATGCACATAGAAACAAAAAAAACAAACAGATCGACAATAAATATGTGATTAAATTATTCAATAAGTGTGCAGGCAAATAACAAATAAATAAATGAATAAATAAACAACATACCAACAAATAACCAAACAAATACATCCGTACATATAGAAACGTCACAACTGCACTAATGTAGGTTGCTAATACACAGATGAATATGTACATAACTAAGTAACTAAGTAACTAACCAACTAACTAGCTAACTAACTAACTAACCAACTAACCAAATAACTAACTAACTAATTAACTAACTAACTAACTAACTAACCAACTAACTAACTAACTAACTAACTAACACTAACTAACTAACCAAATAACTAACCAACTAACTAACTAATTAACTAACTAACTAGCTACCAACTAACTAACTAACTAACTAACTAACTAACTAACTAACTTACTAACTAACTAACTAACTAACTAACTAACTAACTAACTAACTAACTAACCAAATAACTAACCAACTAACTAACTAACTAACTAACTAACTAACCAGCTAGCTAACTAACTAACTAACTAACTAACTAACTAACTAACTAATTGACTGAATAAATGAAAAATAAATAAAGAAATAATAAATAGATAATTAACAGATAAATAATAAATAAATAAGTGGTAAATAAATAAAAAAATGAATGAATAAATAATACCCAAATGAACAAATAAATAAGTAAATAAATAAAAATACAAATAAATAAATAAACAAATACATAAATAAATGAATCAGTCAATCAAACAAATAAAATTAATAAACAAGCTGATCAATAAATAAAGAAATAGGCAAAGGAATGATTAAATAAATTAAGAATAAATAGATGGATATTTAAACTGATAAACAAATAAATTGAAACAGAAATAAACATATAATCAGTAAACAAATAAACAAATAAATAAGTAAATAAGTGTAAAATTAATAAGTAAATAAATTATAGAGATGCATATCAATATTAGGATGAGAACCGCAGTGGAGTTGACTTGATACTTAATCGGTCAATGACATCCAAATGAGAAATTTTATGTAATATTGTAATGACGGACACTACTTATCCTGGGATGATGTTTTTTTTTAGGTTTAACATAGTCAAGTCATCCCGTAGTATCCCATGTCCAGAATATCTTGATGTAGGCTGTCTTTATTTTTCCTAAGATGATTTGAAGATTTTTGAGGCAGAAGATCACAACGTACACAGTATAACATATGAGGACTCCAGTGGAAAAACCAGAGAAGTCACATTTTTATAAATATTGCCCCGGCGTTATAAAGCACACGGCTGAGATTTGTTAACCAGAACAAAATTAGGGAAAACCAGTTAAGTTCCGTTAAAAACAGTTTTTAAAAAAGGGTATACAGTGAAAAACTATAGACTTATCAACTTTAATTTGTTTTTCTCCCTTTGTAGAAAATGTGACTTATCTGGTTTTTCCACTGAAGTCTTCATATAGAAATTAGCCCAACTGAGAACTTGAGAATGGGAAAGGGAATTATGGCAAGGGGAATTTGTAGGAGTGTGTGTGTGTGGGGGGGGGGGGAGAGCTGGGGGGGGGGGGGAGACGGA
>JBCEWB010139932.1:0-10967 GCA_039654565.1 Peronia peronii | reverse complement strand
GTCTCCCGGTTACTTCTCCTATCTCCACCTCGTTCTCTCCATTCTCCTGTCACTGTCTCCTTCTGTCTCCCGGTTACTTCTCCTATCTCCACTTCGTTCTCACCATTCTCCTGTCACTTTCTGCTTCTGTCTCCCGGTTACTTCTCCTATCTCCACCTCGTTCTCTCCATTCTCCTGTCACTGTCTCCTTCTGTCTCCCGGTTACCTCTCCTATCTCCACCTCGTTCTATCCATTCTCCTGTCACTGTCTCCTTCTGTCTCCCGGTTATCTCTCCTATCTCCATCTCGTCCTCTCCATTCTCCTGTCACTGTCTCCTTCTGTCTCCCCCGCCTCCACCATCTTTCCCCATCCCCCCACCCCGTCCACTCACGTTCTCCTCCCCTCTTCTTCTCTCTCTCCCCCGCTATTCCGGCCTTCTTCTGTCCTTCCCTTCCTCTCTTTCACTGTCTCTATCCCTCGCTACCTCCCCTCCCCTCCCCTGGATGCTCTCATCCTGTCCATTTTCTCCCTCTCCTCCCCCCCCCCCCCACCCCTTGCTCGGTTTATGTTGTTACCTCTCCCCTGACCTGTCTTTTTTTTCTATGAAACCTCCCTTTTCTTTTCCTCTGTCTGCTCTGTGTAGTCCAAAATCACGAAAAAAAAAAAAAAACGTAAATCATGCGAAAGAAATCAGTTCATGAAACCTTATCCTTCATTGTCCAGCCCCAACCATACATGAAATCTGTCATATTCTTGTAAGGGGCAAAAGGTTTTGGTAGCTGTGGGAGACAGAATAATCAAAAGGGCCGCTCGATGCAAGACAAAATTTAAAGGAAAACATAAAAAAGTTATTACATTAACCGTTGTCTAAGCCATGGGCTGTATATCTGACAATGTCTAAACCATAAAGCTGTAAGTCTGATCTACCCCGTGATGTCGGGTGTCCCGAGAACTAAGAGGCTGATCAGTGATCATTGTCCGTCTGGGCTAGATGCCAATAGTTCATGTTAGAGCCCGATATCTGCAGCATTAATAGTGCAGTAACCTCTGTCTGATGCCGCCCTTGTGAGCTTTTGAAAGTACAAACAGATTCTGGTGTACTTTTTAGTGCTTCTTGTAATAGCAAACAACGGTGTAGCAACATACACATACATATGTAGACTCGAGTGGAAAAACGAGATAAGTCACATTTTCTACAAAGGGAGAAAAACAGTAATTAAAGTCTAGAAGTCAATAGTTGTTGACTGTATACCCTTTTAAAAACTCTCATTCTAGCGGAACTTACCTGGTTTTTCCGAATTATTGTTGTTTAAGAAATCTTAGCAGTGTAACTCATTTTTCACAAAAATGTGACTTATCTGGTTTTTCGACTGGAGTCTGCAAATGCAAAGAAGGACAGCCATTTGAAAGAGGGCCTGAGTGGGAGGGGCGGAAGGGGAGAGGGATGGAGGTCATGGTGCCAGAATTTATAAGGAGAATGTCTGAGATGGTCCTCCAAAAGAGAACGGTATAATAATCATATATCTGTATCATGTTTTTGTTTTCTTCTAGTTTTCTAAGGTCAATGTGTGAACGTTTGAAATAAAAACATGCGCCTTCAGCTGTTTTGATTTGTGATCATGAGCAAAAATGAAGAAAAAAAAAAACAAGAACAAACAGAGCCGGAAGCAAACAGTCAATTCATGACGATGAACTGTACACGCAGTATGTCTAGGCTGGCGGTGTCACGAGGACATACTTGATGTCGGGTTCCGACAAACTTAGGAGTGTGATGCCTGTCCGTCTGCGCTGGGTGCCAACACTTCATGTTACAGCCTGCTATCTGTGGTATTCATCGTACAGTGAACCTTTACAAGGCGCTGACCTTGTGAATGAGAACATTGGTTATCATAGTGAAGTGTTAACGTCTGAAAGAATTATAAACAGATGGGGCTTTGAATGCTGCCTGTTACATGTACCATAGTGCACTGCCGTACCAGTCAAAAATAAAACTAAAAAAAAAAAAGGGGTATTTGAATGAAGGCCTAGCTGGGCGGGGAAGGGGGTGGGGGGGGGGGGGGTGTCATGGTGCCAGAATTAACAATTTACAGATAGAATGTCTGGCGTCGTGCTGAGAAAGGGGCCACTCTTTCATATATCTCTAATTTTAAAAAGTCATTTGAAAATAGTACACATGTCTCTCCAATGGCCAAATTGTGGTGATCGCTTGGAGAGAAAAAGACAAAACAAACGAACAAAGAAACAGAAAAGCACTACACTGAAAATGAACCAATTGAACCAGAGACAACTGCAATGTCGTCAGAATGACAAGTTACATGTAGTATGTGTAGGGAGAAAGTATCAGGACGGCCTACATTGAGTTGCCCATCTCAGGAACGGGAGTATGCAACATTTGCGTTCTTTCTTTCACCTCAGATCATCACCTTCTGTGTTTACTTAGCCAGAACTCAGTTCTCACAACGCGGAGTATCGATAGCTCTATTTCATTCTCCCAAACTATGTGAAGTCATATAAGTATTTTTGTGTAAACATAACAATTACTCCTCAAACTTATCTCTCACAACCAGTCAAAATGAGTCGTATGTCGATTTTCCACCAAATCGAGCTATTTCTGTCTAAGAACCTTAACTCATAAACTTTCATGCGATGAAAAACGTTTTCAGCCAGCGGTGACTAACCACAGATGGTGCTAATTCAAGGACTTGAAGCGATTGACCACTCCAGCACTGGCTCAGATGATGAGGCAAATTAACAAAAATAAACCGTTTTTGCACATAAATTTAAATATTCAGCTCACATATAATCTACCAATCAGAGTATTTTTTTTTTCATTTTTATTTATTCATTTATTTTCGTTATAAATTCAGAGATGAATATTCTCTCACTTCTGCAATATAAACTCATGGGTAACAGACCACTTTCATTACATTCAGCTTCTGATTTCTCTGTTCGAGTTGAGCTATGTATGACTTATTCTGACTTACTTTGATCTCAGCCACAGATGTTTGTAAAGTGGCACCAGTTCGTCAGATGAGTGACGACTCTGCTGTTCGTGAATAAAACAGCCAGATAGTCTTTGAACTGAAAGACACTGGTTGGTATTTTGTTATGAGAGATCTGATAGAAACAGCTTTAGGCGAAGTGATGACTGTGAACTTTACCCATAGAATGTCAGGAATGGGCTTGTGAGCAAACGAAGAGAATAACCTTATTCAAAGGGCGACAAAGTGGGATATAGCTAATATGTCTCTAACGCTTAAAAATTTATCAATTGAAACTGGAAGAATGTCAGGGTTCCTATGATGACATTATATTCATTTTAAGGAAATGACAATTTATATTTTAAGATGACATATTAAGAGTGACATGCTAAAACATTGTGCTAGATCTAATTGAGTGGGGATTCTGATGCGAAATATATTGAACAAATCTTGGGCCATTTCAACTCCTTGACACCTACAGAGTTAAAGTGAGGTATTTGTCATTTATACTCTAGAAAAAAGAGGAGGGAGCAAGGAAGACTGAGAGAGAGAGAGAGAGAGAGAGAGAGAGAGAGCGCGCGAGAGAGAGAGAGAGAGCGAGCTAAGATTGCCTGCTTGGAATTGCTGAGCTGCAACTCTTGATCCAATTCAATACAGACAATGACATTCTAATGGTAAGAATATGAAACTCCCCCAACTTAGCTTAGATCCAAGCTCTAGATAGCTTTCCATGTCAGTCTTTCTTAAGCAAATATAGAGGCAAGACAGACCTACATTCAAAGAAATATGATTTGTGCCAAACTATCTGGATTCCTTGGTGACTACAATAAGCTGCAATATTGACCGAAATGTGGGATTTCGATTACTGGTGTTGTTGTTTTTATTTTATTTCATTTTTGTTGTTGTTGTTGTTGTTTTTAAGCTTGCAAAGTTTGATTAGATAACGATATATCATAATTATCGCATTATGGAAAGAGATAATATATAATTCTAAGATTTTCAAATGGGTTAATGAATGAATGGATGGGTAGATGGATGAGTGGATGGATGGATGAATGGATGAAATGGATAGATGGGCGGATGGATGGATGGATAGATGAAGCGTATGTTTGGAGGAAGAACGAATCTTATATGGTAAAAAAAGAATCGTAATATTCATCTATCAAGTTGTTTTGTCCTCTTTCATTATAAGATAACCCCGAACAGACACTGTGTAACTTTTGTTAACTAAAGTTGTCACACCTTTAATTTCGAAAGGTGATTTTTAAAGCCATAGATCTTTGAATAGATTATTTTTGGCACAAAAGTAAATGTAATCTCAAATCGAGTAGCAAGAAGGAAATTTTAATACAAGAAAGCAAACGCCCCTTCCTGTTAAGAAAATGGAAAAGATGAACACAACCGATAAGGCGAAATCGGGTTTGTAGATGTATTTTCTATTTTCAGAATATCACAAAAGTGACGTTTCTCAATCAACGTGTGAGAGTTTGCAGTCATAATGTTGGGAGACAAAGGATTCACAAATATGTAAAACCTTGATTGTTATGTCTTTAAAAAAAAAATTAAAAATTGCCAAATAAGAAAAAAAAACCCGTTCAGATGAGACCTTTTTTAAAAGTCGTAGATTTAATCAATGTTGCAACTTGTTCCTTTGGCAAAAATACAATATATCTCATCAGTCGTAAATATAATATGGCTCTCAGCGGTTGGCAAAGGCCACAGAAGTAATGCAAAGAGGAAAGAAAGAAAGAAAAGAAAGAAAGAAAGAAAGAAAGAAAATAAGAAAAAGAAAAAAAAGGCTAAGAAAATGAGCGCATAAATGTCACAGTGGTAAGGAGAGCACGGCAATACTAGAGAATTGCGCAGCCAGACAATCGTGTTCATTTTCTTCATTATAGCAAAGGTCAACATTGTAACACAAGAAGTAAGGAAAATGAGTGCAGAAAATGTCATAGCAATAAGGAGAATGAAACATTCTAGGACGTTTTGCGCCTAGACAGAACCTCACCCATTCTCTGTGTATTCCGGCCATTCCCTGTGTATTCCAGCCATCTCTTCTGTGTAAACATATATAGACACGTAACAGAGAGCGGAGAGCCCCTGTCTTTACACAGACACACGTGTGAGCAATTTGTCAGGGAGGCTGTACGTGCATAGTAAGGGTACCAGACTAATAACCGTTTGTACTATAACAGTACCAGGCCTGCTCATCAGCTGGAATACTCTGCAGTTGTACATCAAAGACAATCCTAAAAGTAACGCAATGACTCGAGTGATTTCGATGGACTTACAGGAATGGTGACCGTATAACATACTACATAATAAATATGCCCCCCCCGGCTGAGCGCATTGCCTCGGAAAGTTAGTCACACCTTCACAGTTTCCGCGCAAGCTTCTACGTTTGGTTATAGTATTATAATGTAAAGTCTATTCCTAAGACTGGCATTTGGACACAGACTGAAGAATACTTTCATTTTCCATACAAACACACTATATACATATACACACGCAAGCACACACACACACACACTCACACACTCACACGGCACACAAGATAAGAATTGTCGATGTGAAAATTGTGAATGATAATGTATAATTCATATTATTGTTGTTTTTCAATAGTTCTGAGTAATTGAATAACATTGTAGGATCATCTCCAATGAAAGAATTATGTGGCCGGTTCCTAGAATCTGGTGATGTTATAGACGTGGTGGAAATGATACTTTGATGAACAGAAATGCCCGTCTGTGGAAAAAATTCAAATGTCCAGAGTTACAAACTCAGCAATGCCAGTAAACAAATTAAATAATCACTCTAGCGTCGAAATGGTTGCACATCGGCCCAGATATAGTTGAAGACTGGTTTTCCAAAACTCAGTAAGTCAGGTTTTTTTTATTGTTTTTTGTTTTTTTTTAGAAATTGAAGAGAACTTCCTATTCAATACCTAATTATGCCAGCCTTTGCCACGTGGCATATAGTTCTGCTTCTTGAAGATCAATTATACCCATGTACATTATCAAAATCACTATGACTGAGGTCCCATTTAGCCAGTGAGACAAACTTACTCAAACAGTTGAAACACCGTCTGATCAAGTCTTGGAAAACCACTCTTCACTTGTTTCTGAAAAGCCGGTGTTGAGAGTGTAGCGTGTGTATTACAAATGGTTTGTGCCATTATTATTGCTGTTGTTGTTATTGTTGATGTTTTTGTTGTTGTTGACGTTCTTGTGGCTGTATACATAGACTGTGAAGTCATTCCCGAAACGCCTGAAGAAAAGCTCTCTCAGAAAAAGGACAGAAGGCTTTGCTACAGGTATTACAAGCAATGATCAAAGGACACTATTATGAATTTGAGAACCCTCTCTGAAATCGTTCATGTTTCCACACTCCAGAAAAAAAGCCTTATCTTTATATGGGTAATATATCAACTCAGTGATAACTTCCCTTCTTAACTAAACAACGGGAGTCCTGATATCTGGCTCTTTGATGTTGTTTTCCTGATGGATTCTCTTGTCGTGTCCGAATCAGGAGAAGATACACTAGACCATTTGCCGATATCACGCCATGTACGAATGAAGGCCAATAGATCTATATTGTTGAAGTACACAATCTTCCACAAGAGCTACACAGGCTCTCTCTGACGACAATAACGTTAATGGTTTTAACTTCCAAGTGATACTTCGACAGTTTAACATCAATCCCATATAGACAATTGTTATAGCACCAGGAAGGACAACCCGCAAAATAAACAAGCACTATCTGTCAGATGTGATCTTTGTTCATTCGAGTGGATGACTTATGATCAGCAGTTATGTAATTCATTCATTGTATTGGAAAATCAAAATTTATCTTATGTGTACAGAAGCAGACAACTGGAAATATTTATTGCTATCCGTTGTTCAGTTTTAGCTCCATTGTCTATAAGCACAGCAATCCTTCATAACAATAATACTTTCGTACATCTCATATATTATAAGAATAAAGATCGTTCTCGTCAGAGATCTGTCTGTGCATCATACGGACGGATATACATATAAATAACTGTTTGTTTTCCAATGTCCTGTTAGAGCCAGATTGTCATATAAATCACAGTTGGGCACAGAACCAATGCTTATAATTACAGTCATACAAAGATTCAGTGCCTGGCCCACAGTCATCACGGATGGAAAAGATTAGTGCAGAACTTGTCAGGAAATGCCCCGACCACCTCAGACGAGGTTAATGAATTATACACCTGTGTAATTATTCTGGATTTACTCTCCTCAGTGGATGCTCATGTGATCACATGTGATTTCCAATCTTTGTTTTCTTTTTTAATTTCATTTTATTATTCTGTTACCTGTGCATATCAGTTAACACATGTTCTTGCAGGACAATTACACTGACAGACATTGGCTTCACTGATTTCAATCCTTGGGTCCACAGTATTAAAACTGGATGTCAGTCTAAACCCAGATTAAAACATTCTTTAGAGATACGGTTTTACAACATGATTGGGATGAGATGGACGGAAGGACAGATAGCTAGACAGATAGATAGACAGACAGACAGACAGACACAGACAGACAGTGTATGAGTGAATCGGTTAATGAAATAAAGCGAACTACAGTGATAATAAGATTATATGGACTGTATTTATAACATATCTTTTGGCAAAATTTGTGATTCAATATAATCCAGATGCTTGTATGAATTGCCAAAAAGGTCTCTAGGACAATGGAAAATGATACGTACTGATGAGTATATATGGGACCAAAGACAAAGGTTAGTACAGATCACTGAGCGGAGAGACTGGCCAGGCAGATATCAGGAACAGGGAGATAACAGGAGTCGAAGTCACTGTTTCTATCATACATCCATAGCAGTAATTGTCGTCAATTTTCCATAACCATTTCGCAACAGCTGATGTTGTGTCATTTTATTTTAATACATTTTTTTTTCTACTTTAAAAATTATTTTTTAGGAGGGATGGATGGATGGATGGATGGTAGATGGAAGGGTGGATGGAATAATAGATGGATGGAAGAATGGATGGGTGGATGGATGGATGGATGGATGGATGGATGGATCGAATGATGGATGAGTGATCCGAATGATGGATGAGTGAATGGATGAATGATCCTACTCAGCTTACCAGCCACCAAAAACTGTGCTATCGTCAACGACCAGACAATCAGATTTATCTTCAAGTGTGCAAGCATCATGAAAGATGTAGAATGCGAAGAAGGCCTGGGAGAGCCTGCCTGTCTTTGCTGAGGATCGATTTATCTGCATGATTTCTAGAGAACAACCTGCAAGGAAAAAGAAAGCCGAGAAATGCCAAGCATAAAGAAAGTTGATAAAAGTTCCATAATGCCCTCATCCATCTGCGAATCTGTACTAAAGAGAGACGACAGGTACCTGTTTGTGAGATTATATAGCGTGAGGACAGTCTGGTTTTTTCCTTGTTTTTCTTGTGTGTGTGTGTGTGTGTGTGTGTGTGTGTGTGTCGTAATTTTTATTTTTGTTTGTTTGTTGTTGTTGTTGTTGTTGTTGTTTGTCGTTTTCGGTCGCCTTGAAAGAGTTCAGCAAAATGATGTAAGGAGGAAACTTTCGGAAAATAGTCAAGTTTATGGTTAACAGAATCGAAAAGAAAGCATTATGTATTACAATTAATCTCACAACCACACATAGAAGTACTGAAGAAGATGAAAAATGATTACAAGGAATGGTAATTCTTCACAGACGAATGAATTATATCTCAAGCTTACATCGTGAAACTTTAGGAATTATGTGGTGAAGAATAATTGTGAAATAGATATACTATGAGTCTGAGAATCGAGCTTACTACGGAAATAATGAAAAAATAAATCACAGCATAATCAATGAAAGAGAGAAAGAGAAAGGAAAGAGATTTAGACAGACAAAGGGAGAAAGAGAATGTGTAAGAAGAGAGAGAGACACACACAGAGAGAGGGGGATAGCGATCTCCCGAAAGTCTGTCTCAAAGGGCAGAGGAGAGAAGTTGTTAGTGAGCTTTCAATTTATGACTCGAAAGTTCTTGTTACATATTAATATCCTACCAACACTATCCAGCCTTACTATAACATTGTAGCTGGTGATGAAACCGAAAGTTCCTTCGACTATAGTAAATATCACTCTTTTTGTAAATGGGTACTTTTAAAGAAACGATAGGGAGGAAGGAAACGAAGTGTTTCCGATGACAGACAGGCTTACAAACACATAATCCTGTATCGATGTCTTATATAAATTATGTCTATAGACAATTAAAAGCAAAAAAATTATTATCCTCATCTCATGAGTACATCCTAGCTTGCATGGTGAACTCATACTGATGAAGCCCACATTGGAAACCATCTCCATGACAAAGAGGCCAGGTAGAAACCACACAGGTACAAAGTCAACTCTAGCAGATTCCCTTTCCCTCCCCCCCCCCCAAAGCCGTGTTTTCAGCGATAACATAGCGAGCCTAGCGACCTTCCCACTTGGCTACTCGCGTTTGAGTACCTGTGGAAATTAATCTTCACTCACCACATGTTCGAGAAGTCTGGCCGTCGTTCGTGTAATCGCTGCAGCGGTTCTCATACATACCGTCATAAAACAGAGATGTGTCTTGGGAATGTACACACATGTGTTCAAAAGGCTGAATGCTTATTGTTTGTGAAAACTTGTGTACGTCTACATAAATAAGAGGAGGATCCTTGGTGCATATTCACCCCTGACACAAAAATGACCACGCATGTGTTTAATAATCAGAAATGAGAAAAAAAAAAAAAGAAATACATGGTTCTTCAGTTCAGCGAGTTAAAAATGTCCATATTTTAGTGCTCTGTATATGCATTGCTTGTATAAACCTGTATAAGGAGAAGAAATGCAGATTAAGAGGAGATGTTCACTCCCAAGGCATGTGTGGTCATGCATGGGATTATCACGTCTACTTGTTGTTTGTGAAAAACAGTATCTGTGAATTTACAACATCTTTGATGCTTCTGTTATACGCATCTACATTTATTGTTTGTGAAAGTCTGCATGTGCAAACGTACATGTATTCAATGCTGTGAGGCAAGTCCGAAAGTACGTGTGGTCCGAACTGTTGTAAAAATCGTGTATGTGCGAAAAATAGGGAATTCTTAGACCCTTCTTTATCTCACAGTGACACGGGCGTGCTCCATTTGTATATTTATCCTGATATGTGCATGTAGACTCATTTTCTGTGAAAACGGTTCTTTACCCACGAGGAGGAAACTCCTCGCCGCCTGGCTCTATGACAAAATATTTGGCATAGCTTGAATTTCTAGCCTCGGGCCGCGCCTCAGGCCCGGCCTTATGAAATTGGCCACACACGTTGCGATTTTCATACGATTTGGAGATCGGAAGCCAGACTCGAGGCCGGGCTCGTACGTGCATGGACCGCATAATAATTATGTCCTCGAACAAGTTACAAGAACTTACACCATTTCGAAAAATTTAATGTGTATGCGCACATAAGTGTGTGTAATGTATGACGTGTGAGGTAATGTGTGTGTGACTGCTGGCTGGTCACTATACTCTTGAGATGATGTTTTTGAAAAACTAGTTTCATACCTTTCCTTTATATATATATAAAAAAAAAAAAAAGAAAAGAAAAAGAAAGAAAAAAATGAAAAAAGAAAGGAAGGAGGAAAAAACTAACACTGGATTTCAAGATCGCATTCTCAAGGACACAATCATCAGATCAAGTCTCAAGGTTATGCATGGTTCAGTAATACTGTCCCAAGGGAAGTCTACAATGGACCGTGGCCATATCTAGTTCTGGTTTATGTGACTAGTGTTCTACGGCAGCCGCAATAAAGTGGACTCTTACGTGTCTCTGTAATAGCGCCATCAATATCGTAAAACACCAGTGGACACCGTAAAGAGGCCTTTTTTGGCAAAACCACTGAGAAAAAGAGTTCTATCTATCTATCTATCTATCTATCTATCTATCTATCTATCTATCTATCTATCTATCTATCTATCTATCTATC
>JBCEWB010139910.1:0-10967 GCA_039654565.1 Peronia peronii | reverse complement strand
ATCTTTGTTTTTATTTGAGAGATAAAGTTAACCTTTAGTGAATTACCAGGGTTATGTCTTAATTTTTTTATTTTTTTTAATTTAGTATTTTTTTAACATTATTATTATTAGTAGTAGTTTTTGTTAAGGTTTTTAGTTAACCTTGATACTTTATTCTAGTAATTGATATAAGCCAGCACTCATATTTTTCATTATGTCCTGGCTCAGATAATGAAAGCAGTTCCATAAAGAAATTAGGTCTGTATATTCTGTATTTTTTAACTACAAATTAGATATCAAAGTGCAATTTCAACAGGGATGAAAAGATGGCAATTTTTAATTGAAATTAATGATTGAAAGACATTGTAAAATTCTACAAGTCCTATTTTTTTTTCTTTTTGCCTAGATCTGCTTAGAATTTTAATGAGATCGCTAAAGATTACGTAGAAAATTTTTGCTAACAAAACAATAGCTTAACTTACAGTGCGGGCAATATTTTCACCTAAGTCTTTTGTATGAACTTTTAGCGATTCCAAGCTCACTCAGATACTTCAGGAAGAACTAGGGGGCAACTGCCATACCAGGGCTGTCATCTGTCTGAAGCCAGAATCCAGTCAAGACACAGCCACTGCAATACTCAAATTCTGCAGTACTCTTTCACAAGTCAAAAATTTTCCTATAGTCAATGATGCATTAGCCCAGGTATGTCCCATTATTATCTCTGACTACTAGACTATAATTTTTTACCGTACACTTCAAGCGCTTCATCATTTGATAATTTGCCACAAAGATCGTAGGGGAATTTGAAAGCTAACATGCAGCTCAATCTCATTGTGAAAGTCATAGTTTAGTCATGTATGTGCATGTATGTGTATATGATCATGGCCTATGAAATCTTGTCAGCACTATTTTTGGGCTGTTTTTGTTTTCATCGCTAAGTTATGAGTTAGGAAAGATATCACTCCCAAGTTAGTAAAAAGGAAAAAATTCTGGGACATTTGCTTTTAAAGTTCACAAATTTATCCATTGAGTCTTCAATGAGTGTAAACAATCAGCACAAATAAATTGGAGATTTAAATACTTTTACTGATACAGATGATTAGTTAAACTTCAAATCATAAGCCAAAAATCATCCAAATTTCAGCTCAGATATTCACGTTTCATAGACAATTTTTCTCACGTGCAGCTTCTCAGATCAGTAGGAGCAGCTCTTGATTTTCTATAGAAAATATACTGGCGTGAAAATTGTTTCAGTAAAAGACAATTAGAAAGGAAAGGTAACATGATTTTATTTAGCTTTTATAGACTGAAATTCAGCCTCAGTCATATGAAAATATGCAAAGGAAATGCCATTTTCAAGTTTATAATATTTCATTTATTTTTGTTGTTGTTTGAACTGTGAAGGGTTAAAAAAAGGGAGAAGCTTTGATGCAGATCATACTAAACTTCAGAGATGCTACGTCTAATTAACTTTCCAGTTTTACCAAGCTTTGTAAAATTCACACCTGTGCATAAAAATAAGGATGATTCAAATCAGAGATGTCAAAAAATATCATCTTCATTTAGTGCGGCAATTTTTCACAACACCAGCACTTACTCATTCAGATCCTCTGTGAAGTGTCATAGCTGTTCCAGTGAAGACATTACAAACATATATTATTTCTTTGTCAGGGTCTGGTCACACAGTACAGAGCAACTATCATTGACCTCAAGCACCAAGCAGGTGTCGGACCCACCATGTCTTCTGTAGCAGCTTATGCAGGAAATGCCTCCTCGGAGGTACAGCGACTACAGACTGAGAATGTGAGTCACTCAAATGCATAATATATCAGTACCGACTGTCATTTTGATTCCAGCAATCTCTTTTTCTTGGTGCACCAGACATGACATTATTTTGCCATTAAATATCCAGGATGTCCAACAGAATTTCTTGTGCTTAAAACATCAAATCAACATGACTTTGCCAAGACCATGCATTAGTTAATGCACAAATTCTACAAAAGATGCAAAACTGTTTTTTTTATGCAACAAAGTCTGATGAATTCTTCATACATATAAAAAATTCAAAATATGTTTGAAACAGTGTGATGAATATGTTGTTAACCAGTAAAACAACTGTACTATTTGAATGGTATACTTTTAAAAATTGATCAGACA
This sequence comes from Peronia peronii, assembly GCA_039654565.1. Taxonomy (NCBI): domain Eukaryota; kingdom Metazoa; phylum Mollusca; class Gastropoda; order Systellommatophora; family Onchidiidae; genus Peronia; species Peronia peronii. Next base: position 8,831 of record JBCEWB010139910.1, on the reverse strand, counting down.
GTGAGGTACTGAAATAAGAATGCACAACTGATTCATTTTGCTTTTCTTATTGAGCTGTTTTCCATTTCTCATTGCAAAATATTTGAGATGAGGGCTAGCAGATATATATAATCTTCATATTTCCTACAGTAACCATACAAAACTTTCTTTTATTCAGGTGGGGTTATCATGCACGTATAAAAAAATTTGAAAACTATTTTAAGAAATCACTTGGTCAGGCTTAGTTCTTAACACAGCAAGACTACATGTATCATGATCAATAGTGTTTGTGTCCTATGTGTGAATGAAGATATTTTCATCAATTTTCTTATATATCCCTATATTTGCTTTGTTTCTAGCTGGTGCTCAAAGACCAGAATGAACGACTACAATTGCGTCTGGACCAGCTCAGCAATAAGTTTGGTCAAGTGGCCAACACAAAAACAGATCTGTCACAGCAGCTGCTCCTGAGTGAGGAGGAGAAACTGAAGGTCAGTGAGTGTGTCGCTGTGTCATGCACTTTCCTGTGTGACGATGGTGATCAGTTATGTTTTGAACAAGAACAGAAGTGTTTTTTTGCTTGGGGTTTTGGATAGCTACTAATTTTGTAGCTGCTCTGACAAGAAGATAGAGATACACACTAAATGCTGGAACACAACACAACACCTCAAGTGTTGCATGGACAGTCTTCTGCCAATGACCAGACTTGGACAAAGCTTCTTCTGTCTTGTGATTAGTGTAATGTGACCTTACGTTTCTTACATACAAATCTGTAACACATACACGTCACATATTTATAATTATGCATCTATGTTGGTACAAGGCACTAATATTTGTTCGAAAATTACATGGTTCAGGATAAACAAGTTTGATTGACACTGATGACAGAGTATATCTTGACAGTGACAAAATCTCTAGTTTTAGTCTACTGTGCTTTTCTGAAATATTTGATTTATATTTGCTGTTGTTGTTTTTGCTATTGTTATTTACTACAGATGCTGCCAGTTTTATCACTGTTTTTTTTTTTTGTTTGGATGTTTATTGTGGTTGTTGTTAATTGTATGTGGCTGTTCATATTTTTTTGTTGTGGTTGTTTTTAATTCATAATTTTCAAGTTTCACTTAACAACTATAACCAAGAGGCAGAATCTGTGCAAAGAGACTATTTTGATTGTAAGTACCTTGAGAGACTTTGCCTAGTGGTAATACAAATGTCCTTAAAGGTATGAGAGTACAAGGTTTACCTGCATGCTGATTTGTCTTTTTAATTCCATTCTCCAGGTGTCCCAGTCACTGGTAGAGATGCAGATTGAAAACAACAAGATCAAAGAGGATGCAGAGGCTGGCAATTTTGAACTGACCAACAAGGTAAAACAGTTTTGCTGAGTGACAAAAACACTACAGAAACAACACTGTTTTGTTTATCATTTAGGTGGTATTGCCTTAGCATTTTACAAGACAATAGGGTTTTCTTAGCCTGTTCTGTTCACTAAGTATCCCACTAGGCAGTGGGAACACATTGCAGAGGGTACTGTTTTACTATTAGTTGGTAGTAAGTAAAATCTCATCTGACCTGCTGTAGTAATACAATATACAGATATCCGGTGTTAATTTACAAACACCTCTCAAACTGAATATTGACTATTTAAACAGTCAATTCATTGTGTAGTCTATCTGCATAAAAATTAAAGAAATCTTAGGAGGCATTCATTATTACTTCTACAGGTTTTCTCATATTATGCTTGCTGGACATGGCTGAAATGAAAGTAGCCTCAGTGTATTATTACAACTTCCTATTCACAGCAAATATTCATAGCATGTTGACACTTTTTAATAATATAGAGTTATGGACCACCACAGTTTTGACTTGACCGAGGATCATGTCTCCTCAATGCTCTCTCAGATTATTTTGCTGGAGAACCAGCTGGCAGAAGCTCAAAATGAGAAGGAAAGATACCAGCGTCAGGCCAAGGCAGCCAAAGATCGACTGGCTGAGATGGAAACAGACAGAAAAGATCTGGCTGATGAATATGTGGTGCTGAAGACAAACTATCTGGCACTGACCAATGAGCACAAGAAAGAGGTTGGTCTCCCAGAACTTGGTATTTCAAAAATTGCAGTTTCTATTTATGTTTCCCCAGTTATGTGAGAGTAAAGAAAAACTACCTAAGCTACAGACTTTATCAGGATTAATAACATATCCAGTGATAGTGAACAACTCCTAGATCTACTGTGTAAGTGCTTTTAACTTGGTTTTACAGAAGACATAAAGAAACAAAATGATTACTTCAATTATGCGTGAAATATTGTAGGAAAGAAAGTGGATGTATGAAAAATTAAGAGGGCATCATCATATGTTACAACCATGTAACAATCTGAAAAATAAGGAAGTTTAGACAGATGGCCAAATATAACTAATGCTTATTGCATATGACAGCAACATTAGCAAAAATAACTTATTAATGTCTAAAGTCAGTTACATAGGTAATGAATTACATTATCGGATAGAAGGTCTTTGATAGCACTTTGTCTACAATTGAATTTATTGTCTGAACTTTTTCATAAACTTGAAATGGAGGAATTTATTCCCACAGTGCTCAAGAAATGAGAATTTGGCCATTGAACTGCTAAATCTGGTCAATAATAAGGCAGCTCTGATGAGACAGGTATTGATCCTGACCAACGGAGATCCCAATGCGGTGGATTCTGATCCTAATGCTGAGATTGCCAGAGTGAAAGCCATTGTCAACCAGAATACATCAGGCAGAATCAAGGTAGCAGTGTTACCAATCATCATATGTGTGCCTTTCTCTGCCAAAACTATAAGCAATTGTACTTTCATTTCTCTTTCACATTGCATGGTCATCTTAATTTGTATCTTCATATAGATAAATCAGATTTATTTAACTGCCATAGCATTTTTGCCCACTTGGATGAATTTTGTTCTTAAATTCACACTGTCCTAAAGTTGCTTAATAGAAGAGCTAATCTAATTGGAATATTTAGGGAGTAGCAGGCGCTCCATATTCTGTCATGACGGTGAAATAAATTAAATAAGATTGTAGATATTAATATTGTTCAGAATGAACAATGCGTTATAAAAATTTATTATCCTTTTTTCAAAAGTTTTGTCGAAAGCAAAAAATTGTTAAAATTTTAGTGAAATATTGTCTCTTTCTGTGTCAGGCTGACCAGATTTTGGGATCCCAGAAAGACAGAGAACAAGTGGAGGAGAGGGTAAGCTTATGTCTTTAGGTAAAATGGCAGGCTAGTGAATGTTATAACAATTTCATAGTATGAACTCTTTTTCTTGTAATTACTACAGATTTTGTAATGCTGATAATTTCCTTGATCTCTTTAATTTATCATTCTCTGCTGAAAATTTTCTCGTATTTATTAAATACACCTAACAAATCATGATGATTTTTAGGCATCCTTGTCAGACCTACTTCATAATTGTCCATCTAATTAATTAGTTAGTTTTGTAATCACTCCTTTGCAGCTTTGTCTTCCCTTTTGATGTTTTTAAATTATAAGCTACCTCTTAAGACACTGCAATTTCATAGCTGATTTTTGTTTTTTACTTTTATCAGTTGTTTGCCAGCCAAAGGAAGTTTGACTCTGAGATCAACAGACTGAAATATGAATATGGAGATGACCACAAGAAGACTGAATCAAGGATGTAAGTAAATAATTCATCAAGCCACACATAATTATGACAAAAAAAATTATCCCTGAAATACATTGTTTTCCTCGCTACATACAGCTTTAATTTTTTATTTGTCTTTTTGTTTTATTGATACTTTTGTTTTTTTTGATTTGGAAAAAAGGGCAATAAATTTTCAAAATGTAGTTCTCCATTCCCTAATCCTTATCCCCTCCATTTCTTATTGTAATTCTTAACAATATTAATACCAACACTATCATTCAATACATTTCAAGGCCCTAACAAAATATGGAGCTACCATTACTTCGTACAAATTCCATAAAGAATGGTATATGTTAAAACTTGTTCAGGCAGCCTCTTCTTTTATTATTATATTTTTTATTGGCTTGGTTTTATTGTAATTTCTTTTTTTCATGACTTCATTTACTTACCTTTGTTTGATAGAATAAATATTCAAAGTTATTTTGGCTGCCATTTTTTAAAACCAATTTGTGACTAAGTAACATAAACTCATCACACACCATAAAATATGTTGCTTTCTGTTAATGGTTGCGAAAAATTTATCTTGGTGCAATTAATATGTAATTGTATCACTTCTGATCAAGATAGGAAAATATCACATACAGTAAATGAATATTGCTGTTTGTTTGATTATTTTCACCAATAAAAACAAAGTTTCATTCTCCCTGAGAAATAATCTTTTTCTTGTTTTTCTTTATGTTATTGTCGAGCTACTGACATGTTACAGGGTCTGGATTTTTAATAGATATGAAAATAAAAATAAAATAAAATCCAGAAGCAACAAGTTCAGATTTGACCTAAGAAAGTTGGTCGTTTATTTCTCTTTTTTGTTTTTCATTGTTCCTCTCTCTGCCTCACCCTAGGAATGCCTTGATGAAGGAGCTGACTGATAACAGAAATCTGGCCAGGGAAAGGCAGCAGAAGATCTCAGAACTTAATGCTGTATGTTGTATCTAAAGTACTTGTTTTTGGTTTATGTGTTTCTGAATGTTTGATCCTCATTTCCTGTTAAATACTCAGAATGACATGGTTGATGCATGATCATTATTTATTTTGTTATTATTATTTAAATATATAATATTCATAATATATTATTTATCATGATTCAAGTTGGTCATGTCACTCAACATTATTTTCTGCTCTTTTTTGCATGTTTACTTCCTTGGACTAGTCAGTACTTTTCTTGTTCGTTTACTAATATATATAGCAGCGTTCATCTGTATCTTTTTTCCCTCTAAATGGGATTTCCATTTATGAAAGAATAGCACAATGGTTTGATTTATATGAGTCCCCATGGACAGGTCATTGTCTTATTAACTGAAATTATTCTATATCATTAGTTTTTCTTATAGCAACAAACTGAGATTTATCAGATCGTGAAAATCAGATGTCAATTACTCAATTAATACATGAAAGTGAATGCATCCTTGTGCTGGAGGAAGTGAAGGATGTATATTAATCCTAGACGTGTCAAGGCACCAATCTTGCAGAAAGTCTCATATTTATATTATGCATACATATTGTTTTCCAAATAAGATATATTGAAATAACAAATTGCTGGTTTTATATTGCATTTTACACTAAACCCTTATTTCTAAATCATGAATAAATATCGCAATAAAAACACAGACACTGTATCAGGCTCATCTGAATAAGAGTTATTCTAAGAGTTAAGAGTTGTTTGTGGTCACAGAAACTGATCACCTTGAGAGGAGAGAAGGAGGCCCTGGAGACCCAGTTCAACAGAATGCAACACAAGGTGAAAGATTTGGGTGAAGACTTCAGAGCAAGACTGGTTAAATATGTGGAGGACATTGCTGTGAGTTCAACTCTCTAAACTTGTTTTTTAAGTATCTGATATCAATGTTTTTATATTGCAGAAATTGAAAGACTACCCATCTCTGAATAAGAAATATTGCTTTTGTGGGCAGATTTTAGTGTATCAGAATGTTGCAAGGTGAACATATAGATTGGTTTCCAATTTCACTGACTTTCCTCCTGATTTTAGCCAGTGCCAAAGAGTCACCCTTTGTCTCTTCAATTTGCAGTATCTGTGGCTACAGTGAAACTACATAAAAATGTATGAATTGAGCTTTTATAGGACAGTAATAACTCAGTTTGGTGGCATGTTGACATGCAACGCATTTTGACTGCGTACAAGACAATTGTTTTACTCATTATTTCCAATAATTTTATTTCATTTTACTTGTGCATGAACTTCTCGAGAGATTTGGTTTGTTATCTTGATGTTATTCAAATTTCAACTTTTAGAGGTACAGTATTCCCTCGTTTATCAGGACTGCCCGCGATAAGTGAAAATCCGCAAAGTAGGGATGCTATGTTTATTTTGTTATTTGCATATATTTCAAACCTTTATAAACCTCCCCCATACTGTTATCAATCCTCTGTGGTGTTACACACTAACTTATGGTATATTTGTTATAATGAGAAAATTATTAATGGAAATTAAAATATTTTATTTATAACGGCGCACTCGCACTCCGCTATACAGAAATACATATACATGTACATGTGAAAAAAAAAAACGCCTCAGTCGTATGAAACCACGATACAGTGAAGCTTCAAAGAGTTAACCTGCGATGAATGAGGGAATACTGTATGTGTCAACTGGTCATCAAATACATAACTGTGTGCACAGGAATACGTTGATAAGGGCAGTGGTGTACCTGGCCAGCAGCAGCAGAACAAGATGCGTGACTATATTGACAATATGCTCAAGGACATCCGAAGGTCACACAAGGAACGAGAGGATCAGCTCAGCCAAGCAGCTCAGACATTTAAGAAGCGCATGCAAAATGCCATTCACAGCTATGAGCAAGTGCTGATTGCCTACAGGTATAACAGAGCAACTAATTCATTTCACACATTTTAATTCCTTCCATTGAAATACGTTTCTATGTTTCCTCAAACTATATTGTTTTGTGACGTATTCTGCTGATTGTTTCTTTTTGTTCCTTTCTTCCTAGAGTGATGTTGACTTTTTTATGCTTGAGTGACGACTCAGTTCTTGATTTAAATTATCAAACATCCATCTTATGCGAATATATTGTAAGACTCAGAAAAATTAAAAGCTAGTGATCTGAGTGGAACAGATTAAATTTAGTGTAACAGAATAAGTTTATTCATATCTGATATGAGTATAAAGGATAAAACTGTTTATAACTGAAATGAGTCAGCACATAATTTTCCTCTACATACCATTATAGAGAATAAACCTCAGGGCTATTCTTTTTCCATTGTATGCTAGGAAAAAAGCTGTCTTGCAAAGCATTGTCATGGAGAACATGTCTTAGCAGACCATGACAAAACATTTATTAACTTGACTCTTGTCCACACTAACTCTTGTTTAAAATGAAGGCATATTTTGTAGTCATGTTCTTCTTTGCCCTATCTTTTCCTGTTTTCTCACCCTTTATTTACTGCTATCCTTATTTCTCTCTCTCTCTCTCTCTCTTCCTCTCCCACATTCTTATTTTCTGCCCTTCCCTGAAATTGATAAGTAGCCTGTTTATCTTTCAGTCCTGAGAATCAAAAGGCAAATTTTTGAAGCTCAGTGGTTTGACATCTTAAGATGATTCACTTCCTCTTTATTTCTTAGTTTCTTTCATTTTCTGTCATCCCCATTGCCTTCTCTCTCTATCCCAGCCTCTGACAGATGTGTACTGTTGTCTATTTGTTCTCAGGAATCTGCGGCAGACCTGTGAAGCCAGAGGCTTTGATCGTGCCGACTTGGGTCCAGAGGATCATGAGCTTAAGCTGGGAGACACAGAAATTCAGAGCTCTCACCTCAAAGAGCTGGACAAAACAAAGGGAGATCTTTCCAGACTGAAGAATGAACTGGATGCCCTGAAACTACGAGTGAGAATTGTGGAATCACAGACATCGGGAGTTTTTTCGACTGTGATGGCTTGTAATGAGAGAATGGAACTGAAATATGTTTTGAGATAATTCCATCTCTCATTTCTAGTTCAGTAGTGACAGCAAACAAGGAGAACTTCTCAATTTTGACCTGATTTAGTTGACATTGTAATGCGATTTAAAAAAAGAGAAAAAAAGAGCTTCTTATATATTTATTCTGATTTCACAGCAATCAGTTCTAAGTTAATCACGACCTGATGATATAAATAACATGCATTAAGTCTTTTGGGATATTCAGTAGGTTTATTTTTTTTCATTAGGTTTTTTGCTATTTTCTGCCAGAAAATGCAGCTATTTATATCTCTCAGACTTTGCACTGATTTCAAAGACAAATAGATTTATATACACTCATAGTTGTTTATCCCCATACCCAACACAGCATATTACATGATGGATCAGAAAAAAAACATTTCTTTAATCTTTGGATTTAAAATTTAAAAAAAAACATCATTGCTTTAATTGTAAGTTTAAAAAAAAAAATGCTTCACATTGGATGCTTGCTGTTGATTTGGAGACAGCTATTTTTAAGTTCAGAATTTGAAATAGGTCATACTAGATTAAAACTGGCACTGATTTTTTCAGAGAATTAGAGAGAGCAACATTATTTTTTCATCCCAAAAAAGATCAGTTGTTATTCCCTGGATAAGTGTTGTTTCTTTTTCTTTCTACATGCTTTTCATTGTCTGTTTCAGTATGGCCTCTTTGGTGAGGACAAGAAAGTTGACTGGGGAGATATCAAGTAAGTTAGATTTGTCTCTCTTGGTCTGTTGTTAATGTTTTTACATTCACTGAAATTTTCTATCTGATTCAAAGTAGTACAATTTCACACCATTGATAGAACTCTCTGAAACTATATAAATGCTGCACACTTCTTCTACTAAAGTTGCTAGACCTCAGCAACTATGATCTGTAATTTTCTTTAATTGTTAAGCATATGAGGAAATTTCTCCTGAAAGGAGCTGCAAGAATAGAACCGAATGTTTGATTCTCTTCATATATTCAAGATAACATGCCGAATCCTGATAATTTGTATATGACTGGAAAAATGATTCAGACTGTATTTTGATTTTTATGTTCCTTAAAGGGGTAGTGCAACATCATTTTGTTGTGTCAAATTTCTTTTTGTTTTTGCCTCAAATGAAATGTTATGGTTATTGTAAACCCACAGACATACAAATTAGAAGCCGATGGCTTCTTAAATTTGTGATTTTAACAATTAAAGAGAC
>JBCEWB010139899.1:0-10967 GCA_039654565.1 Peronia peronii | reverse complement strand
AGGATACTTTTCATCTCGTCTTCTCAGGTTCCCTATTTCTTTACGAAATGCGAAAACAGAATCAAGCAGGATGTATCCTTCATAGTCTCTTTTAATTCCTGCATTTAGCTAACATGAGTGCGAACCTCTACCAACATAGTACCTGGGTTTAATAACGAGGAAGTTGTTTGCAACGAACTCCCTGATCTCTTTCTTCCCATTCACTTTTCGTTACTCTGAACTAGAAATTTCCCTGAGTGCACCTTCAATAATCCTTTATCTCTCTTTATGACGACTCTGAAAGTCAATTGCCACAAAACAGCCCACTGTTTGTATCAATTTCTATACTGAGCCACCAATGTTTATGTCTATAATTGTCTTGTAAAAGGCTAAACGTATACATCAGCCAGAAACATAGCAATGCTCCTAACAATCTTAAAAATGAATTTTCCAGATTTTTTTCCTTATTCAGTCTTCTACAATCACAGACAAATATGTTCCTGTATCGAAATTTATTCTGAAATCTAGCTGAATCAATATATCATAAAATACGTTTTTTCAAGTTTCCCATATAGTCGTCCCTGGCTGATCGTTTTCTGTTTTCAAAGAGCATCTAGGATCCAAGATGTAGCCCCCACAATTTATCTGAGTTCCTAAGCTTAGCTCTCTGTGGTTCTTGCCCATGCTCGTTTCTACAAAAATCTGCACATAAAAAGTCAAGGACAATCTCAGGCGAAGGAAGGCACCAGCTGCCTAGAGCCCGTCTACTCAAGGATACCCATGCCTAATGAGTAGTGGGGTGTGCCGCTCTAGGGTTAGCCGACACAATAGTCAGATGGCGAGCTGCCAAAGACTCTTCCTATTGATCCTCAGATCCGAGAAACCAGTAATCATCATCATCTCATCAAACCATAAGATATAGTGTGTCTAAGATTATCTCTACTACTGTTATAGCTGTCTGTGGCATTGTTGTCCGTTATTGTTTCTAGAATCTCTACTCTGGTCACAAGACATATTTATACCTGTGATTGTCTCTGCAATCCCTGTGTTTCACACAGTATTTATGAACATCATTTTGATACACTTTTTTTTTTCAAAAGGAGGTATCAGTGTGCATTACGCCTTGAATTAACAATTTTCCGTCATTTTTTGTCGCCCACTGACTAATTTTCGCAACTTAAATCCGGATATTGCTGGGATTATTTTAAGACAGAATGGCGAAAGCATGCACCACTAGGTCGGCTAATACAAACGTTCGGAGAGTTAATAATTCAAGGAAGGGTTAATGTCCTTTAAATCATAGCTAGTTCTGTCTTACAGTGGCCATGGCTCACGGCCAATAACTGTCAAACAAAATCAATGTCTCTCAACTCACCCCAGGCCCTGACCAGCTAAAGACCTCCGGCTCAACTTCACACCTCAGTGAGTGGCTGCCTCAGCTTGACTAAGTAGTACTTAATCTGCTGGCTTTGTTTGCTTAATAGTCCAGATTATGCTGTTCAACAACGCCTTCCAGGCACCATATCATTGATGTATCATAGTTAGAGAGAGGGTCTGGTCTAACTCAAAAAAGTGATACATTACATGAAAAAAGAAAACCATGTTTCGAAGTACAATAAGAAAACAATAGGGCCTTTCAATCTGTTTAGTTTAGATTAACGACTTAAATATGCCCCAGTGTTATATCGTAGAAAGGCTTCAAGAAAAGGCTCAAAAAGAGGGTTCAAGAAGACTGGTGTCTTGGAGAAAGAAATTGAATTAATGATTACTACTGTTACATGAAGATTTCGAAGATATGAACATATCTTTGTCTATCTATGCCGTTTAGATTAGGCGGTGTAAGACATCCAATAAGCACTGTTTTATCATGAAGAGGATCTGGTTCATGAGGATTAATGTCTTGAAAAAAAGTAATAACTGATTGTTAGTCTCACACGTAGAGAACATCTCTATCTATATCTATCTTCCTTATATAGAAAAGACGTTTTTTTACAACCACAAGTTATCACTACTTTACTATAGGGAGGGCCTGATTTAAGAAAATTAATTTGTTGGTAAATGAAGACAATTGGTCATTCTAAGTTTGCGTCTACACAATAACTTTGCCTGTTCAAATTGGGAGATTGATACTCCTAATGACTGGACAACACTGGCCAGCAAGCTTTAAGTGTTAACCGCTTTTACTGGATGCAGATTCCATGGAACTTGACAGTCGACGGCGCTGAATCTACAACAATTTATAGAATTTAGACATTACAAAAGTTATTGAGTTAAATTTGAAGAGTTGAAAAATTCTTACTTGTTATTCTTGTTTTAGCAATAGTACTGTGCTGGCATGACGTTGTCAATGTGAAGTCGATCATTGTTATTCTGGGAACCAGTGAGCGTGAAATTTTAACACCATCGCTACACTGAGCAGACAGAGTAGAAATTAGTCTTACTAGCTTGGCTGATTAACTGGGCAACAAATAAACATATTGCTGGATAGGGCACCAGACACCTAAAACATGCGGGAATAAGACATATGACTCTTTCTTCCATATGTTTTTCTCTAGGATTTTCTCTACTAAGTTTGCTGTCAGCGGCGCTTATTGCAGATTTCGTGAGACCTTGTTATGTGCTGAACCTTTTTAATCATTTTCTGCTTGGTTGAGTAATAAAGGTATTCACCGCAAGCCTGTCATGAGCTGCCTTGCACCACAGGTGTGTTCAAAGACAGGTAAATAATGAGATCAGCCATGATCAAATGTTACTTGTTTATCATTAAGTTGGCTACTCAGTACGATTCGCATGCCGGACTAGGGATCAGAAGGCCCTGCTTTCAGATCCTAAAGTGCTCCTTGGAAAAGACAGTTTACAAACATTTCCTAACGACCAATTTTAAAATCAATACGCAACTATATTAGAATAGGCGTAGAATGTTATTGTAAGATTGATACAGATTTGAGCACCTTATAGGCAGCTGCTTTTTGCGCTTCCCAAGAAACTGAAAACGTGCATGGGTGCCTTTGTTGGTTCAGTCGGGGTAATACGAGATTGTTACAATACTCTTAGAGCATGTACTATAAGAGAAATAAATGCTGTATAAATGCCATGTATTATCTAGCCATATATTACCTATTTATATTATTATCAGCCGTGTCTGATTATCGGCCATTGTGCTCTAGTTTGCATGAGGAAGATTCGGAATTCCGTGGATAATCACTCCTAGATCATTCATAAAGGAATAGCAGAAAACTCATAAACGTTTACAAAATGATTATTGGCTGATCTACTACATAATTCGTTGGGTTTGTGTGGAAATGGCTAAGTGACCGGGGGGGGGGGGGGGGTGAGAGTTCTTTGTTTATGTTGGGATTTAATGGCAACATCTGCACATTACGGCTATCTTGCGCCTAGCACGGGGGGACATGTTCACAAGTCAATAACAGTGATCAAAAGATACGTAAAGCATAATACCTTATGGGCGATACGTGCCTAGCGTAATTTTTTCAAGGCTACAAAAGGCATCTCATATAAAATTGTACAATCTCAGTTCGATCCTCTGCATTAGAGAACAGTCATTGGGAGAGGCTTCAGTGTTCCTTGTGTAATGAGTACATCAGTCTATGGAACGTTTAGGAGTTCCAGGATTCAACCCATTCACGAGTTTCCATGTTATGACTGTATCATTTTTAGAAGAAATCTCAAGCCGCATACACTTCTCTGTGCAAAAGCCATGATCCTTGTTCTATTATCCTTTGTGCCTCTGATTCCAAGACATTGATCGAATTAGTCTACGAGCATATGAAAGTTAATAGGTTTTGATATGAATTTTGAGTTGTGACAACAAGGCATTTCTGTAGGGATAAATAGAATGGAAAAATAAGTGGCAGAACATTATAATTTCGGTCAGATCTCCATTTCACTTGACCGATTTTTAAAGCCTTTTAGAAGTACTGGTCAAGTAGGAAGTGGACAAATATTATTACAGGGACATTATGGATCGGACTTTCCTATGATGACCCACTACAAGCAACCCTATGCTTTATGCAATAGTCCTCTCCCTGCTTGGCCTGGCCTTCGGTCAACACCAATGGACCCCGCCCCGGCCACTTCAAGCGTCATTTATACAATCTGTGTTTGCATCCTTCTTTCTCTGTCTCTGGGGTGTGTGTATGTGTGATTGAGTGAGTGAGTGAGTGAGTGTGCGTGGGAGTGTGTATGTATGCATGTGCTTGTGTGTGTGTACTATTATGACACTGCTCAGAAACAACAAACTTGTCTGGAAGCTCTACGTTGTCGGAAACCTGGTTACGTGGTAATTGAAGACGGATTGTAAACGATGACAATACTCATTTGTTTGTTTGTTTGTTTGTTTTTATGTGTTTTTTTTAAATTGAAAAGTAAGGGAAGTTACTCTGTCATTCTTCTTAAGCTGTTTGTTATTGTTGTTACAACAAAAGTATATACAGCAATGATTCATATTGTAATAATCATTCACAGTGTAATATGCATCACATCATAATCAAAGAAGCCGCGTGCCTCTCATCACCCAACAAACGAAGGTTTTACTAATATCATATAATTACTGCCAGATTCACAATAAGTCAATCCATCTTCAAATTTGTAATCTTGTATCAGTTTCTTTGCAAAGTGATTTTATGATTATGACGCGTCTCAACGAGTAGAAAAAATCTTTGACTTGATCTTGAAAGCAAAGTGGCAGCCGAAACTAAAAAAAATCAATGTTGTTTATCACCGATCGGTTTTTGGGTGGGAGTTTGGTGTCTGTTCTTCCGGGATGTCGTCGAAGAGCCTCCATTTTGAGGAAAGCACAGAGCCAGCGAAGCATGGGACGGAAGGAAAACTATCACGACAATTTCCAGTTCTGCTCATCTTCACAAATAAAGCTGCTAGCCTAAATGGGCGGGCCATCGCTAGATCGCAGGCGTTTACACCCAATTCAGGCAAAACAATCTGTCATTCCCTTCCACTTTCCATGATTGGTGGCACTTTTTTAGTCAACAGGTTCTGAGCAAAGGAAAGCAATATGATGATAGACCTTTCATTACAGATAACATTCTTCTGTTGCTGCCCTTATTATGAAAATAAAAATTACTCTCATGAAGTTTTTCTGGGATTGCTTTCTTCTCGTGGATTATGTCAAAAATTGTAAGCGGCAGAGATTTCTGTTCCTAACAACGAATGCAAATGAATTTTCTTCTCTTCAGTTTTTCTTCTCCTTGCACACAGGTTTTCTGCCCATGGGTCCCCATAATTTCTGTTCAGCTTGGCCCTGCAAACAGTGATATATTAGTAGTGGTCAGCCACCATTAAGACACAACACAATAGCGCATGTTACGCAATCAATACAATGCATCAGTAACGTGTGGCCAGGTGAAACACAGACCTCGGCACTAGTGGTCACTTATTTACTTAGGCGCCAAGAAAATCGTTCATAGAGGTGCAACTCTACCCCACGCGTTGTTGCCAATGAAACCGCGGCAACTTGAACGCCTGATGCCTATTGCTTTTTTTAACCTACCTCGTCTAATGAAGATTTTTTGACCAACCCATTCATTTAAATGGTCAATTATGCGAGTTAAGTGGTCATAGTTCACACCTATTCTTAAGAGCAATTTCGGATAATCATTAGTAAGTGCAGGCTTTTACGGTCCGGGCTTGAGGCTAACCAGGCTCTTGGGAAGTTGGCCGCTGGAAACAGAATACATCCTTCAGAACTCAATGTTTCAAATTTAGAGCTGAATTCCAGAAACACATATATCTTCCCCCATCCTCCATTCCCTTCCCATTACCTTCCCCCTGCGCCTTACTCTTAAAAAAAAAAAAAAAACGACGTAAAAAGTTTTCATTCAATTTCATTCGGGGACTCCTGCACCATGTATTGGTTAAAGCCACATTCATTTCCTTATTTGTATAGCAAACAAGATGATCCATATATCGCGAGGTTACCCTGCAACTGCACGGGCACCTGCAGACATTTGACAAATATATTATGGTCAGAATTATGACATTCTAGTGCATCCAATATTAAGGGTTATGAGTGAAAAATAAAACTATTATAACAGACAATACCCGATAAAGCATGTCATACACATCTATAGACAATAAAATATCTGAGACTAACTCTGCTTAAGTCATGATCATTGTATGGCCTTGTTCAGCAATATTTTGCGGTGTCCGCGTTTTAATTATGGACATGTGTGAATAGGAGCGAGAGAGCTTGTAATGTGAATTACACAACAGGATTCATATTATCACTGGACCGTTCATATATCTTTCATTTTAACTGTGAGCCGAAGTTGTCTTTCTCCCTAGATATATGAACGGTCCAGTGAAGAAGAAGAAGAAATCGATGACATGAGAAGTAAACTCATAGGCAGGACCAAACAAGTAAAATTTAACCATCGGCAGTCCAGTGTGGCTATTTTATTAATATGATACGCATAGGGATAAGCATCTAACGACTGACACTACAGGTTAGGAAATCATGGATATTTTCTGTGTGAAAATAACAAGAGACACACCTGCTTTCACTGAAGACTGTTGATCTCCGATACTGGTTTAAACAATACAATCATGATATTATCATCTTGTTTTAAAAGCTAGATAAGCTCTAAAGGGTTCAAGAAAGAAATAAAACAGTGTTTATCAAGCCTGGGGTTGTAGTTGTAGTTAAGATAATCTGTGTCAATAGTGCACACAGCACTGGTGCTGATAACATGTGAATGTGCTAGCAAGCAACATCAATATTTACCAATCACACAGCATCTATACATTGTGCTTGTGGATTAGTGGAGACGAACTTCGAACACAGTGTGTCCTGACATAGCAAATAAAAATATTACACGGTGTCCCTAATAATTTACTGATTAAATTCAAAGCAGCTATCAACATAGTAATAATGATTGACAACTCACCAAATATGACCTACATGTTATGTTAACTGGCTGAGTGATCTACAATAAATTTTTTTTTTTACCCTACAAAAAAGATCAATAAACTGTATATGTAGCACAAGGCCCATGATTATGTCGTGTCCACTGCTTTATCGAACAGCAATTAATTACAAAGTTCTGTTTCTTAATTTAGTGAGCAAACAAATTGCAGCACAGGACTCTAATTTTATTGTGTCGAGCAACTACTAACCACAAGGCCTTGACTTGTGACTAAACGTAATGACCAACAGACTAGAGTACAAGGCCCATAATAATTGTAATTACGCTAGCTGATGAAGCGAACAACAATTACTTACAAGGCACTGGCATATAGCGGGCCACACGTTATAGTGTTTATTATTATGTTACATTAGTTAAACTGACGAACAACAATAGCAATATGAAGCATTGTGACCAACATGTTAACGTAACCCCTAGAGTATTTCTACTTTGCTTTGTCCTTTAACTCCGTACGGACTCATCGGAGCTGCTCAAGACGAGTAATGTTGGGTCTAGTTCATTTGACTCATCGATCGATTACACTGGTCAACAAATTCCAATTTTTTGTCTGCCATTTGGAAAATAAATCACTATTTAAGACATTTCAAAGTGGTAAAAAAATTATAAAAGAATCCACAGATTATTTATTAAAACAATTTTGAAACTTACACTTTAGCAGCATCGACTGAATAAATCAAAAGTGCTTGAGGCTCTGGCACTTTTATATATGTGGAATATCCGTTCGCGTTGAAGAAACCAACAGTAATCCCCCATCATATTGGGATTAAACTTGCCTTGATATCTGTTTTGCATCACCCTTATATCTTGGTGAAACCTTTCACCGTGCTGATTCATTGACATCTCCAAGATTGGAAAGAAAAAAGTCAAGATGCGAGTGCAGGAAGTGCATTTTAAGACACATTTGAGCTCCCAACGGACACTTTGTTTTCAAGTCAGAAGAATTGTCCACTCTGTAATTCCACTAAATCCTCCACAGGCAGACAGAATGCTTCCTAGGATGCATGTCAAGTGGATTTTGTCCTTAAATGAGTCATAAGCCAACAAGTCACTAATTTCAGGACCCAAGCCACAAAAATACCTTCCTTCGGTTTTGCGTAACTTCTGTCGCCTCCAAATTTCTCCCTGAGGTACTGAAAGCCATCTCCATTTCTGTCCATAATTTGAAAAAGCTCTTCATTAATCTCAGTTTTATGTGAAGCGGGGGCAGGAACGATGTTTGTGGACATACTAGAGGCATATGCTGAACATTTTACTTGCCAATCACATTATCACTCCTTTCTGGTCAATATTTTCTAATGTAATGACTGGCATCATGACAACTATTCCAAAGGCACAAGGAACACACATTATGTGTTGGTATATCTCATCTGCAGTCCAAGAAATGAAGATATTGTTTTGAGATCACCAAAAAATGTTCCAGTTCTGTTTTGCGTACTGGCAGACTCTAAGAAGAGGGTCCATTGAGTCATGTTTCCTGTAAACCATTGCATGCGCCAATGGCACGGAAGGGTTAACGTTGCCATTGTGTAACAGTACAGCTTTAAAACTTGAATAAATCCATAAAAAGTCTCCATTCATTTGAGACATGATCTTGCCCAAACTCGTGCAAAAAACAAAAAAAAAAGAAGAAGAAGAAAATACTAATGTCTTTATGTGAGTTTCACTTTACTTGTCAGCTTTTTGCGTTGATCTTGTGGAGTAAACTTTTCACATATGCAAGAAAAATTGTCAATATGATTTACACAGCCTCTCCATCCAATGCGCATTGTCTTATCAAAGAGTAAACAACACTATAGTGAAATAGAGGTTAGAGAGCTGACATCTCTCAACCACAATGTGGCAACAATAAAATAGTAGGGCCCATTGTATTGCAATATACCGCCCTGCATCAGTTTGATTGCATCAGTAAACGTGATTTTCTCAGGCCTACAGTAATTCATTACAACATGTAATACCTCTATTTTAACAATTGCATCATCTTATGTTCATTTTACAGTTGGAGGTATTGCTGGACAAAATGTGTATTCAATATTGCATAAAAATCGTTTTTGAGACATAAAATGGCCAATAACTAAAGAATGTGACGTGGTAGGAGAAAACGGTTTTCAGATTTGAAATCAGCATTCCAGAAAACATAAAATAAGCATATTGGTTGCCCGGGGTGGCAAAATCTTTGTTGACCAGTGTTATCGATTATTTGTCAGCAATCAGTCGACTAATCGACACTGATTCTGCTAACAAAATAGTCCAAGAGGACACAACAATTTTCCTAATTGACCAGAAATAAACACACAAGGTTTCAAAAATTTATATTGGAAAGCAGCCCGAAACAGATAGTTTTCGACTGGCCTAAAAAGCTAATAACGTTACAGATTCTCTCAAATTTTTGCTGGTACCTTATTCCAAA
This sequence comes from Peronia peronii, assembly GCA_039654565.1. Lineage (NCBI taxonomy): Eukaryota > Metazoa > Mollusca > Gastropoda > Systellommatophora > Onchidiidae > Peronia > Peronia peronii. The sequence goes on along the minus strand of JBCEWB010139899.1, from coordinate 1,619 downwards.
TGCGTCGGCTAGTATATGAAAAAGAGTAATGACCATCGAACTTGCAGTGCGCCGATGTCGTAGACAAACATTGTCTAACACTAGACGATGCAATGGTCTGAGTCACCAAATCTTTCTAGCAACACTTTTGACACATCGCCTTTACTCATTACCTTGACTCAATGAAGCAGATTATAGAACAGAGTGATGCAACCAAACAAGTAAAGAGATTTTTGAAAAGAAGTTATTAGTTTTGGTTTCACAGTTGATTTCACAGTGTCGAACTGTGAAAAAAAGCGAACAAAAAACACAAACAGACATACACACACACAAACACACAAAACCAACAAAAAAAAAAAAAAACCCAAAAGAAACAGCAACAACAAAAACAAAAACAGTACCAAATACCTCCCGAGCTATTCGATCGACTGGTCGACACAAACTGCTGTTCGGCTATTTGAATGGTTGTGTCGATTAGCCCAGCACTACTGATCAGTGGTATACTTACCTTACATACTCAAAATTGTAATTCACAATTGAAAAAAAAAAAGACGCTAATCATTTAGTATTTTTGGGGTGATTGGGTATAACGGAGTCCATCCCTCTCCAAACAGGTTTTGAGTTTGAAGTTTTTCTCTCTCCCTACCTATGGAGTCACTCGCTCAAGCACTAACCATGCCAGCATCATTGATTTCTTAATCAACCGGTGCTATACCACCTGGAATTAGCCAGGTTACGATATACAGAAACAAACTGCCCATTCTCGGTTAATCTCACTACAGTTCTCATTAGGCCTCATTGAGACTCGCCCTAAAAGTGTGATCTTTTTGTATGCATGAGTGTGCTTTCATATTTGTTCATCGCTTTGACAAGGGCACAGCATTGTTTTATCTAATACAACTCGGAGACTTCAGAGTACTGGTCTTCTCCAGAAATCGTCTTTTTTCTCAGTTGTGAATCACTTCTTCGAGTATGTTTGGTTACAGATGAGAGTTTAGTGTATGCCATGATGCAGAATGAAGAGAGGACTGTGGCTGAGTGAATAAGGATCTGGCTTTCGATGAACAGCGGTGAGTCTGAACCTTGGGACCAGGAAGTGGAGCAGTTTTACAAACTGAACTCATATACTTTATAATTCAATGCTGCCGATTTCTGGGACAAAAGTACAAGAAAGAAAGCATAGGATAAAAAACTAAGAGAAAGGAGGGAAAAAAGGAAGAAAGAAAGAAAACAAGGTAAGAAAGAAAAAGAAAGAAAGAAAGAGAGAAAGAAAGAAAGAAAGGAGAAATTAATTGACCAATCAACCAACCAACAAATCGACAAACAGATAAATAATCAAAGGTATAAATCTAGGATTAAGCTAAAAGCTTGGCGTTTAGAAATCTAGGTCGATTAAAATCGTTTCCGGAATTGATGAAGAAAATTTGCTGCGCTCAGTCAAAAACAAACAGCATTAATATCATGTGGACACTTGAGGAATGTCCAAAGTTAATGCCTATGCTGATTAAGCGTGTAAAAACAGAAGGAAACGGTCTCTCAATAGACAGATAATAATTCCAGGATCATGGTGGGTGGGTGGGGGGGGGGGGGGGGGTTGTTTTTTTTCCTTTTTTTTTTTTTTTTAGCCAACTTAATAGTCT